>APFE031265756.1:152941-192554 GCA_000404065.3 Pinus taeda
ATGAAGATCAAAACAGTGATCTTTCAAATGGCCAACTCGGTCACAGTGTTGGCATTTCACAATCTGTTGTTGTTGCTGCTGTGGAAGAGAGGCAGAGTCTGGAACAGCTGGAGGTGAACTGTCATGAATGAATCCAACACTCTGAAACTGAATGAGCTTGGGGTAGTCTGGAATATGAAAGGACAAGTTCTTGTCATATCCAAGACCGGTTTTGTGCTTGTTGTGGACAAGCTGTTCCTAAGGTCTGATGATGGGCTTGGGAAGTGCACACTGAGTTTCTGCATCTGCATGTACAACTGCTGCTTTATTGGGTACTAAATCTGAACCAGCTGTAACATTATTGACTTGCTGTTTATGGGAGTCTGTTTCAATCTTCTGAACATAAATAGGTTCAGAATGATGACTCCACTTGTGTAATTCTTCCTGCTGTAGCTTTGTCTCAAGCTGCAAAAACTCAATATTTTCATGTGCATTTTGGAGACAAATTTTGATATTGGAAAGAGAGGTTTTGTTGATCTTAACCATCTCATCAACAGTGGAAAGTATTAAATTATTCAGTAGTTTCAATACATCATCTATTCTATCCATTTCAAACCAATATAATCAGAGAAGTGATGTTATCTTCAGCTACAAATTTGTCTATAAAATGATAAATAATTGCAACTATTAGATGAGTAGTAGGATGCCAATATCACCAAGTCACTGTAGCAGACAACACAGTACCAATTTCAATGTAGCAAATGACTTGCTGCTATAATGTACTTCTCAAACTACTCACACTGTTTGAATGCATAACCGAGAATTACTTCTCAAGAACTTTCATACGTTGATGCAGCGAACCTGCATTTCCCAGAATCACATTGCTTGATCATATCAAAATACCATTCAATCACTTGTTGAGAAAATCCCCTTCTGGCAAATTCAACTACTTTTGGAAACTTCTTTGTACAAAACAATAATGGTTATAAAACCATGATTAGTACAAATTATCCCAAGTTTTCATCATAACTTCCATTTTTTTTTTTTTTACAAACTTTCACTCAATAAATATCATTCCACATCTCTATTTCATAGGGATTTTAAAAGTCATAATTTAAAATGCGCCAGTGTGTAATACCATTACATCACAATTTAAGCAAAACTTGACTCTTGTTTGTTTCTTTAACCACGTTCCAGTCTACCACGAGTCTAGTCTACCATAATCAACAATTCTCCAACGCAGAAGATTCAAACGAACGCAAAAGGTTCACGGTCTCAGTAAAGCGTTTATGAATTCAGAAGAGGACATTGCAGCTCTCACGATAATGATGGCAAACGTGTTACAAGCCACCAAGTAAGAACTCATTTTTAGGTCCGTTAACATCCTTGGATTACAGGAAAAATGCAGTTTCACTTATTCCTATTTGATGTATTGGGACAACCACTTAATACCTTCACCATATCCCATTTTTCGGACGATACTGCACATAAACACCTCAATAGGTCATACATTAGAATCAGACAAATTTACCTTATCCTTACCAGTGGTGTAATTTGCAAGGCCCAGGTAATAACGAAGTTCTTCCTCTGATGCTGCATAAGGTATATGTATTTTGTTTCCTAGGATCAGAAAAGGTACATTCGTCAAGGAATCATCTGTAAGTAGTGCATCTAGCTCCTTCCCTGATTTTGCAAAGCGCTCTTTATCAGCAGCATCCACGAGGTATACAACAGCATCCACCTTGGCATAATAATCTTTCCAGACCCTCCTAGCAATCTGGTGTCTTGGTGACAAAATTATGCACTACTGTCCTCACAAAAATGTAGCTATAATTGACGTAAATTTACGAGAAAACAGTAACATCTAAGACAACTAATCACAAATTCATTTACTTGATCCTGAAAACAACTTCTTGTCGGGTTCAAGCCTGACTACATTTACACCTAAACTTTACACTAATCAAACATCCAAACATGTACCCTTTTTGTCCCGATACATTGATACCATTAACAACAGTTTATGTATCACCATACTTGCTGAGGTCAAATGTTAGAGTTCTGCAGCAGCTTCTTTCAGAATCCCTATAAACTCCCACCAATGCGTCAGCTTTAACATAGAAATTATCTTTCAAAGAGATTACTATACGTTGAAAGCCAAAACCATCTTTATCTTGATCCTTGTTCTCATCACGGGATTTCAATCTGATGAAAGCTGCAACTTAAGCAACGTTCAAATTGTCCAATGCTGCATCTACTTCATCTAGAACGAAAAAAGGGGAAGGCCTGAAACTATGGATAGCAAACAACAAAGCAAGAGCAATAACAGTCCATCTTAAAAACTCAGTTGGGAAGATTAACAAAATTGAAGCTGGAATGAAGATAAACAGAGAATATCCATAAAGACACCACAGCTGCACCAAGGGTGTTGATATGCCCAAGTAATGGAGGAGGAAATAAAATCCGAGGGGGTACCAAACAAATGTATCCATAAATCAAGCACGTAGCCTAGCTCATATAATTAATGTCATAATGCCAATCAATTTTATCTTCACACTTTATGGAAGACAAATAGGAAGCATAATTTCCCAGTGCCGTTACCTCAAATACAAGAGTTGTGGAAATCCAAAGAGGCCCATACATGTATCACATGTCAGGATTATGTTGAACAGCGTGCCACCATTATGCAAGCCAAACGTTATGTAAACCAAACGTTATTCAAACCAAACGTTATGCAAACAACGTTCAAGTTTAATGGCTATTCAAACACATTCAGTAACGCAGGTGAGAATAATCAGGTGAATTGTTAGGCAGTAGAGGCGCAGGTGTAATGATGCTCTTTTTTTTTAAACGTTTATGACAGTCAGAGAGCGATTATTGTATTTAGAAGAATAGGCAGGCAGAATTAATGGAGCGTTACAGGTAATGAAGACTAGGCCAACACTATTCAAGGCAGCTCAGACCAGACCAGTTGCTTAGGGAATAACAACATCTCATTTTTTAACTAAAGGATAAACCCTGAGAAAGAAAACTACACAGGCCACACATCATGGCTCTGATACCATGTTAAACACACATGGGGAGCGAGAGAAATGTGAAAGATAAATCATGCAGTACAATTTTTATTGACAAATGATATACATTTATAGTACATTATGTGACCGTTGGGATTCACATCCCAAGGTCTCTTGGACTACTTAGTCTATTCAACGTCCACACTAACCCGTTTAGGATTAGGTGTCCAACAACTCACTTTTAGAATAAAAAGTCACTTCCTAGTAGCACAACGTTGTGACTTAAAGGGGAGCGAAGGGGGTCAAATGGGGATGCAGAAATGGAGCCCACGCAGACACATGGAGGAATTGCGCAGGAGGAAAGAAACACGTGGCAAGAGGGGAATCACGCAGGAGGAGGTGAGCCTTGGGATTGAGAGACGCAAAGGCTATAAAAGAGAGAGTAGCCCCCTCATTTTGATCATTCTTGTTATGAGCATTTGTGATAGTCATTTCGACTTTGAGCACGTTCGCTGTTTAGCTAGTCTGTAGCACTGTTTAGTGCATTGAGTGTCTTCGTTCAGAGATCTCACCCTTAGCCTTGGGGGACTTCGAGTGCCTGCTTGGGCAAGGTATTTCCATTGGCATTTCAGCAATAGTTTCATCAGCATTTTATCAACAGTTTCATCAGCGTTTTGGAGGACTGCGCAACACTGAGAGGAGGACACAGTTCTTTCTGGTAGGAGTTTGGGTTGAGGGTTTGCAGGAGGATTTGTGTTGGGAGGTAGAGCAGGGGATCAACCCTTGCATATTGGAGAGTTTTGGCAGGAATTTTAGGTAGTTTTCTGGAGGGTTTCATTCAGTGGCAGCACAGAGCATTGAGGGACTGCGCAGAACCCTGAGGGGGTGATTTTCGGGGGTCAGCCATTTCAGAAACACTTTCTGGGCTTTTCTGGGTTTCTTGAGTAGAGTCTGATCCCAAAGTTTCAGCCTTTTCTGAGGAGGGGAGCAGCCCCAAATCCTCATTTGATTTCTAGCAACAGTAGTAGTACGACAGTTCTCCAGCAGCATGGACGCAGTTCAGAGAGAGGCCATTTCTTGCTATTCTGAGTGTGTTTCTTCACTTGCCGGGTGCAAGTCGAGGTGCCATCTTCCTGATACCTCCTGTACTCATTCTATTACTCATTATAATAAAATGGCTCAGCATTCTCTCTGCATTTCTTGAGTATTTGCTTATGGTTATATTGTTATATGTTACATCATTGTTATTTGTATCTCTTGAGCATTCTAGGCTATTATACCACTTGTGTGTTCTTGTATACTCTTAGATAGAGTCTGGAAAGGGCCAATTAGCCTCCGGATCTCGTCCTCTTTTAAGAGGCGACATATCTGGTAAATGCCCTCCCAGTCCATCTCTGGTTGGAGTTTGCTTGTATTTTAGGAATATTCCTGGTAACTTGGTAAGGGATATTACAGATTGTTCCAGCAGATAGACATCAATTACTGCCTTATCTGCGATATGGTAAGTCGATGAGCGAGGAGGCTCCATCGCATTGAGACTGATGTACAGGTCACAAAAATTTTGTCAAAGCCCCGGGGAAAGGTCAAATCTGTGACTTTCCCGAACGACTTGGAGTCGTTGAGAGACCTTCTTATAAAGGTCCTGCATGTTACATGCATTGAGCTTTGGGAGCTTTGGGGGGCTTGGGGTACTTATTGGAGCAACATACGACCACAGGGCGACTCACCCTCCCCTGGTGGTGCACTCTGAACAGGATGATTAGTTCTTCTGTGGGTCGGGATGATTAGTTCTCCCGTGGCAACTGTGGAACAGGATGATTAGTTTTCCTGTGGGCCAGGATGATTTGTTCTCCGTGGAAACTATGGAACAGGATGATTAGTTCCCTTGTGGGCCAGGATGATTTGTTTTCTGTGGCGACTGTGGAACAGGATGATTAGTTTTCCGTGGCGACTGTGGAACAGGATGATTAGTTCTCTTGTGGGCTAGGATGATTAGTTCTCCGTGGCATCCATTGACAGGATGATTCGTTCTCCTGTGGATAGGATGATTAGTTCTCCTATCGAGGCATCCTACCCATGTAGTCAGGTACTCATGGGAAGTACCTCTCATCTGATCAATGAGCAGGGAAATGAGGATAGGGACCATAGAGCACTATCGATGGACGCATCGCTGTATCTACTGTACTCCCTATGCTAGGATGACCTCCATTGATCTGGGATCAGTACGAGTGGTTTGAGACACTCTCTTGTGACATTGATCTGGGTTCAATGAAACTAATCTGGGATCAGTATGAGTGGTTTGAGACACTCTCTTGTGACATTGATTTGGGATCAATGAAACTGATCAGGGATCAGTATGAGTGGTTTGAGACACTCTCTTGTGATATTGATCTAGGATCAATAAAACTGACTTCAGGTTAGTAAGAGTGATGTGACACACTCTTCAGATGAAACTGACTTCGGGTCAGTAGAGAATGGTATGAGACATTCTCGATCAATTCTTCTTCTTCATGGTTTAGCGGAGCAGAGCAAAGCAAAGTAGAGCTCAATAGATCAAAGCATAGCAGAGCAAAGCAGAGCTCAGTGGATCAGAGCAGAGCAGAGCAGTGCAGGGCACTGATTGCAAAGATAGTACAGTCAGACATATGGATCAATGGATGGAGTTCTCCCTAGTTGAGAGCTAGTGTTAAAATTGGCAACTAGGGCCAAACTCCATGTGGGTCATCTTATTTATGGCAGCTCATATTTTTCTTGGATCCCTCTCATCGAGAGGTGTAGGATTGATCTAAAGATCATCCGATTCCGATAAGTATTCATGGAGTTATGAATTTATTTGTGTTATAAGACAATTCGTCAAGGTCGGCCAGCAACCATATGTGCTCAACGTTTTAGTATAAAAGGAGATGACTTGAGAATCATTTCTCACACACACTTCTTGTGTTCTCTTCCTCTCCACTTGTCTTTGGGTTTTTGGTGGGATGAAGAGATCCTAAGAATCTACGCAACCCTAAGGAGAGGATGCCCTAGCTCAACGTTGTCATAGAGAAGGCATGCCGTAGATCTAGATGCAGGCAATGAAGAGAAGGCTCTACGTCCTAATGTGGTAGCTTACATGGAGGGCAACTCTTATGGTGGACACAAGACTATAAGTTGTCCAGATCGAAGCTTCCCTAAACGTTCTTCAGCTACCCTAAACATTCTATGTTTTAGCCGCAGCAAAATGAGGACAGAACAGGGTGGGCTTTGGAGGCTGTTAAGAAGGCCGAGGAGATTCTGGACAACGTGATGAGGAGGAGATGAAGGAGGCCGAGCAATGGATGTATTTGAGGATTGTTCTTTGTAATAGGCCGAGTTAAGGGATGACTAGGCCACAGCTAAGGCAACATTCAGCGAAGGCTTGAAGGGCTATCTTAGGCCATCTTAGGTGACCGAATTATTGCAAGGAAGGGCAACCGCATTAACTATTTAGAGGACGGGCAAACCCTTAACCAATTTGCTGCAAATCTGGGCGAAAAAGAAGGCTGGCAAAGAGACTGTGATATGCCCTAACCAGACCTAAGTTGCAGCAAACAAATCAGACCTCAAAACAGTGAGCTAAGGTATGTTGTCTATGACATTTCTTGTAAGTGTTGAGGATCAGTTTGGACCAAATTATTGGGCAGTCTGTGGGAGCCATATTGGTGGTTGTACATAGTGGTATGGTACATGGGACAACTAGTATTTAGTGCAGCAAGTTCATGGTGTTGCAATAGTATGGTACATGGGACAACAACAACAACAAGGTGCAACACGCATAGTGTTGCAAGCACATTGGGACAACGGTATGGTCCTTGGTGCAGCAAGTACACGAAGTAGCAATGGTGCAACAGTGGCACAAGGTACAGCAGTGCTAAACACTGGGATAGCAATACAACATAAGGTGCAGCAGTATGATGTGTACAGCATGGTCATAAGGCCCAGCGTTGTGATGATGGGTGCAACAACATGGTGCAGAGAGGTGCAGCATGATGACGAGATGCAGCACAATGATAGGTGAAGGAGTCACTTTGGAGAATCAGTTGAAGCAGCATGACTTCAATTGATCTCATGTATCATCTTCTTAGAGATGATCTGTGCTTTTTTCTAGATAAGTCAAAGTGTTGACTTCTGTTGTAAATGTACTATTTATCTCTCTGTGCTGAACTATTGAAGAACATATAAGAAGAATTGATCAAGGGTTTCCCCCCATTGGGGCTTGTCCCTGGTTAGCGCCACATCTTGTGTCCTTTTGTCTTGGCTTGTCTTCTGCGATTTATGTTTATGTTCTATTTGCAGTTTACTTTAATGATGATGTGATTGCTAATCTGGAAAAGATATTGAGCTAACTATGAAAATTGAAATAAATTGCTCTAAGCATAGAACATACCTAAAATTAATATGGTATCGGAGTTGAGGTGAAGACAATACCCAAGCAAGAGTGAAAGAGCAATCACTGAAGACAGTTAGGTAAGGACGAAAGGATCAATGGATTCCTCATCCCACTTCAAATTCACCAAGGGTGAAGTCGAAGCAGAGAATATTATCACAATGGCGCAGCGGAAGTTTTTGATGGCCTACCTAAAGATCACTTCAATGGAAAGTCTCGATCTAAGGGTGGAAGGAAAGGCAAATGCCTTGGTTGTAATAAGTTCGACCATTATGCGAAGGAGTGTTCAAGGTAGGGACACATCACTTGACGATGATAACAATCATTCCAGGGACATCTTCAATGATTAGAGGAATGACAGGTAAAGCAGGTCATCAAGGAAACGACCAACTCTTAAGAAAAAGCAAGGAACCCCAGGTATGAAGAATCAAATGTTGTTTCTGATAAGATAAAGAAGTGTTACCTTGTTTTGGCCCTCTCCTTCAGATTCTTTGGGAATTTGGCTTATTGATTGTAGTGCTTCAAGGCACTTCATCAGATAGAAGGGTGATCTCTCTAATTTAGTAGAGATGGAAACAATTGTGGGATTATACTTGGAGCCGATGCCACCTATCGCGAAAAGGGTGTAGGGAATGTTACCCCTCAACTGAATGAGGGTAACTCGATTCATTTACAAGAATCTCTTTTGTGTACCTGATCGCAAGAAGAACCTAGTGTCCATTTCGGCAATGGAAGTCAAAGGTTTCAGGGTGGCATTCATCGATGGAAAGGTACGTGTTTGAAAATAGAATTTTCAAAAGATGCTTTTACTCATGGGTTCAGGGTTGGCAATTTTGGTATTCAAGTTGCAGGATGGTCATTGGGGACCATGTCAGTTTGAACACATCTCATCTATAGGCACCGGAGGTCTACTTATTGTGGGGCCCTACCCGATGTGAGTCAAATGGTGACAGAGATGCCTGAATTCAAGAAGAAAATGAAGTTACATGTCTGAGTACCAAAGGAAAATCTTACAAGGTGACCATTCCCCTCATGTAGCAGGTCCATAGGTTTGGAACAACCCAAGGGGTTTGAGATTCATGATTGGGAATCTCATGTATACAGTTGGAAGAAAGCCCTCTATGGCTTGAAGCAAAACACCCCAGGCTTAGTATGAGAGGATTGATAGCTATCTGATGTAGCTGAGATTCACTAGGAGTGAAGCCGATCCAAACCATTGCTTGAAGGTTGTGGATGATAAACCTCTCATACCGACACCTTCTAAAGACGACCTATTTTTGATAGGTGCGGACCCTCTCATTTGAAGAAGTAAGAGGGAGTTGGATTCTGGATGTGGAATGGTAAACTACAAGCCCGTGACTACCTCGAGGATCTTAACTTTCAAAAGTCATATGGTCGTGATGACGGACCAGATTTAGGAAATGCCTCTGAATTTCATGAACTCATTCGCGTTGATGTTCTTGGTGAACTTCTGTCCGGACATATGATTTGCAGTTAGTATTATGAGCTCATATATGGTTGAGCCACACTGGATTGGTGCCAAGAATCTTCTGAGGTATCTTCAGGGCACAATCTCTCATGGATTGAGATACACTGTCGGAAATATGAAGTTGCATGATTATTCGAATGCTGACTGGGCAGGCAATGTAGAGGATCGCAAGAGCACTTCTGAGTGTTGGTTCTCTTTGGATTCTGCTTCGATACCCTAGATGAGCAGGAAGCAGAAGTCGATTGCTATAAGCACTGCTAAGACCGAACACATAGCTACGAGTATGATCTCGTGTGAAGCTACCTGGTTGTGAAAGCTCTTCAGCAAGCTGTTTGTACACATGATGGATACCACTGTAATCCTTTGTGTCAACCAAGGGGGGATTCAATTGTTGAGGAATCCCTATTCTATAATTGCTCCAGCATATAGACATCAAATACTACCTTATCTGGGATATGGTACGTTGATGAGCGAGGAGGCTCCATCACATTCAGACCGATGTACAGGTCGCAGACATTCTGTGTAAGCCCCAGGAAAGGTCAAATTTGTGACTTTCCCAAACGACTTGGAGTCGTTGAGAGACCCTCTTATGAGGGTCCTGCATGTTGCATGCATTGAGCTTTGGGAGCTCCGAGGGGGGCTTAGGGTACTCACTGGAGCAATACGCGACCATAGGACAACTCACCCTCCCCTAATGGTGTGCTATGTATAGGGTGAATGGCTCAGCCTTCCCCTGTGATACCTCGTGGCGACTTAGGGACAGGATGAGTGGTTCTTCTGTCAAGTCATCCTACCCATGCAGTGTGGGACTCATGGGAAGTACCTCTCGTCTGGCCAATGAGCAAGGAAATGGGGTAAGGGACCATAGTAGTAATATCGATGGACGCATCGTTGTATCTACAGTACTCCCTATGCTAGGATGACCTTCATTGATCTGGGATCAATATGAGTGGTTTGAGACACTCTCTTGTGATATTGATATGGGACCAATGAAACTGACTTCGAGTCAGTATGACATACTCTCTTCATATAAAATTGACTTCGGGTCAGTAGAGAATGGTATGAGACATTCTCGATCAATTCTTCTTCTTCATGGTTCGGCAGAGCAGAGCAATGCAGGGCACTGATGACAGAGATAGTACAGTCGAACAGATGGATCAACGGATGGAGTTCTCCCTAGTTGAGAGGAAGTGTTAAAATTGGCAACTAGAGCCAAACTCCATGTGGGTCATCTTATTTATGGCAGTTGATATTTTTCTTGGATCCCTCTCATCGAGAGGTGTAGGATTGATCTAAAGATCATCCGATTTCGATAAGTATTCATGGAGTTATGAATTTATTTGTGTTATAAGACAATTCGTCAAGGTCGGCCAGCAACCAAATGTGCTAAACGTTTAGTATAAAAGGAGATGACTTGAGAGTCATTTCCCACACACACTTCTTGTGTTCTCTTCCTCTCCACTTGTCTTTGGGTTTTTGGTGGGAGGAAGAGATCCTGAGAATCTACGTAGTCCTAAGGAGAGGATGCCCTAGCTCAACGTTGTCATAGAGAAGGCATGCCCTAGATCTAGATGTAGGCAATGAAGAGAAGGCTCTACGTCCTAATGTGGTAGCTTACATGGAGGGCAACTCTTATGGTGGACACAAGGCTATACACTATCCAAATCGAAGCTGCCGTAAACGTTGTTCAGCCACCCTAAACATTCTATGTTTTAGTCGTAGCAAAAAGAGGACAGAACAACGTGGGTTTTGGAGGTTGTTAAAAAGGCCGAGGTGATTCTGGACAACGTGATGAGGAGGAGATGAAGGAGGTCGAGCAATGGATGTATTTGAGGATTGTTCTTTGTAACAGGCTGAGTAAAGGGATGACTAGGCTGCAGCTAAGGCAGTAATCCAGCGAAGGCTTGAAGGGTTGTCTTAGGCCATCTCAGGTGACCGAATTATTGCAAGGAAGGGCAGCCACATTAACTGTTTAGAGGACAGGCAAACCCTTAACCAGTTTGCTGCAAATCTATGGAAGCTTGCTGTGAGGGCAAGTCATGGACCTTGTAAAGGCTAGAACCGCCCAAGATTATTGTGAAGGGTCTCATCCCCACAAGGAAGGTCAGTCGCATCACCTTGGAGCAAATCTGGGCGGAAAAGAAGGTTGGCAAAGAGACTGTGGTATGCCCTAACCAGACCTAAGCTGCTGCAAACAAATCAGACCTCAAAACAGTGAGCTAAGGTATGTTGTCTATGACATTTCTTGTAGGTGTTGAGGATAAGTTTGGACCAGATTGTTGGGCACTCTGTGGGAGCCAAATTGGTGGTTGTACATAGTGGTATGGTACATGGGACAACTAGTATTTAGTGTAGCAAGTTCATGGTGTTGCAATAGTATGGTATACATGGGACAGCAACAACAACAAGGTGCAGCAAGCATAGTGCTGCAAGCAAATTGGGACAGCAGTATGGTACTTTGTGCAGCAAGTACATGAAGCAGCAATGGTGCAACAAGCACATGGGTGACAACATGGTGCAGCAGTGGCACAAGCTACAGCAGTGCTAAACACTGGGACAGCAGTATAGCATAAGGTGCAGCAGTATGATGTGTACAACATGGTCATAAGGTCCAACATTGTGATGATGGGTGCAGCATGGTGCAGTGAGGTGCAGCATGATGACGAGATGCAGCACAATGATAGGTGAAGGAGTCACCTTGGAGAATCAGCTGAAGCAGCATGTCTTCAACTGATCTCATGTATCATCTTCTTAGAGATGATCTATGCTCTTATCTAGATAAGTCAAAGTGTTTACTTCTGTTGTAAATGTATTATCTCTCTCTCTCTCTCTGTGCTGAACTATTGAAGAACATATAAGAAGAATTGATCAAGGGTTTCCCCACATTGGGGTTTGTCCCTGGCTAGCGCCACATCTTGTGTCCTCTTGTCTTGGCTTCTCTTCTACGATTTATGTTTATGTTCTATCTGCAGTTTACTTTAATGCTGATGTGATTGCTCATCTAGAAAAGATATTGAGCTAACTATGAAAATTGAATAAATTGCTCTAAGCATAGAACATACCTAAAATTAACAGCTCTACAAAGCATTGAAGATCAAAACCTTGGTTTTACCCAAGTCACCGCCAACTGTTGAAGGTCACAAAAACTGGCCACTAGGTCAATCTATCTCTATAAGCCCTTAAGAGTAGAGGCCAACAAGACCAAGTCATTGGCGAATAGGAACAAGGAGATCAACTTATGACGTAGAAGACAGCCATTTCCTTCCTAGATATGCTCATGAAGGTAGGACTCTAACTCAGCAATATATATCCCAAAGAAGGTTGGTGAGATGGGGCACCCCTGTTTTACCCCAATGGTACTTTAGATGAAGTCAAAAAGACCATGTTCCATCTGAAGGCATCCCAAAATTGACTCAGACAGTCTCATGATGGCAACCAGATATATTAATGTCACAAAGTATCTAGAGTAAGTCTCAGATATGTTAATGTCATGGGGTATCTAGAGTAATGCCTCCCTCAAGACTATGTCAAACATTTTCTAAATGTCTACAAAACAATTGTAAACCTTTGAAGAGCAATGACAAGCCTCCTCAATGATTGCTCTGAGTGTGAAGATGTGATCAATCATCTGTCGGCTACAGCAGAAACGAGCTTGTCCTCTAGCCCTAGATGACAGCTCTCCAACTCCTCAAAAAGCTATTGGTGTAAGATTGTGGCGTAAGGCTTGGTAAATGTATGGCCCACCATGATAGTCTAATAGTTGTTTGGGTCAGAACTACTCTCTAATTTGTGGATCAAATGAATAATGTGTCTAGCCCAAGAGGGGGTGTGGAAGCTTGAACAAACCATATGATTAATCATTAAATAAATCAGCAATAAGGGAATCAAGGGATTGGATGCCATGCTTAAATAAATTGGCCTAAAGTCCTTCCTCATCAACTACTCTATTGATACACACAGCGCTGATTGCTCTCCTAATTTCTTGCTTAGAGAAAAGGTGGTAAGCGGAAAGAGGGGAAGAGAGATAGGTGGGAGGTTGTCCAGGAATATTGTAAAGGGAGATGGTGTGGGAGAACTGTTGAAATTAAGTTAGATGATAGAATTTCTTATCATGGTAAATACTTGTGGCTGGTATGTATTCTTTTCTTAGTTTTTACTTGTTTATTTATGTCATCAAGCAATTACACTATAGCAAAACATAGAGAAAATAATGCACAGAAGACAACAGACACCAGAAATTAGGCTCCAAGCCAGGGCAAAACCCCACAAGGGGGGAAACCCAAAAATTCTTCTCTTATAGAATCAGATCAAAAGAAGATATCCAAGACCCAAAATTGCCACCAAAATGTCAAGTCCAACCCTCCTCCAAGTCACCTCCAATGTCAAAGTCAAACATGGTCAAATTGTCCCAAATCTGGTCAACTCCTAAGAATTTGGCCATGTAATTTCAGCCCTTGAAATTTCGGGCCTGCAATAAGCTCTGAAATTCGACTTGTTCCCAACGAGGGGCAACTTGTTCCCAACGAGTGTTGACTTGTACATTTTGGTGTACTTTGACTCAATAAAAAATCAAAATTCTTTTTTCTTACAAATGTCCAAATGGGACATGACTCAAGTACATTTTTTTTACTCAGAATAATTTCTTTTTTACTCTTATAAGCATGAAGAACATGCTTGAAACAAAAATAAATAATAATATTAAATATGTCAACGATAAAAATTACATTTTGTTACATTATGAAGACCGACACAAGTTACATTTTCAACAAGAACATGGTATGGGGGTCAAGGTCAAGCTAAATGGTATGGGATTGACGGAAAAGGGCATGCAAAAAGGCTTTCGAAGAGTGCCAAATGGCACAACAAAGTTCTAGTCACCTTCGGGAGAGAAAAGCTCGTTTTTACAGCGAAGGAGATTACAATATGTTTTGTGGAGATGGGTCACGTGTGAGGATGAGATGGAGTTGTTTGTGGAGGAACTTGCATTCATCATCAAACCAATTATTCATGCGACAGGAAACAAGGGTGGGTTTGTGGGTGTGACAACGAGTAGAATGGGGGTAAGAGTCAAGGGTTGCTTCCACAAGGATCGAGGAAAGTATCTCATATTTGGCTATGGTTTATGTCCAGTGACCTGAAGTAGGAAATGGGAGGATAACTCCTTAAGGAAGATTGTGAAAGTTGAAACGTAATCTCTATCAAAAAGTAAGTGGTGCGGGGGGGGGGTGGTGGGGTGGGCTAGGGATGGGGAAAGGAGCAAGGAATGTAGATCAAAAGGGAAATGTGATTCATAATATTAACTTAAATTTAAAACAAATTCTTTGATAATAAGGCAAAATTTTTAGATGCAATCACAAGCCTTAGGCTATACTTAACACTAAAATCAAAGAGATTATGAGGGTATTGCATGTTATGAACCGAGTAAAGGGAAGATCAACCACTAACAATTGTAAAATTAGAAACCTCTTTTACATGGATCTCGCTTAAGCCCAATGGATTATCTTAATCAATTTGAACAAAATGTTTCGAAGTGAAGTTCATTATGAGGTCCTCAACTCTAGTCCAATAGAGATTTGAGTCCAATTGAGTCTCATTAGGTTACGAGCTACTATTGTGGACGACAGTTGAGCCTCCCTCCATCCAAATATTCCAAGGAATAGAGAGTGATGCACTATCCATAAATGTCCTCTCTAACAACTCAATTCAAGTCCTACTTCGATGGCAAGAGATGTCTTAGCACATCCAGTTGAGTATCTAAAAGGAGACAAATGCTCTTATAGATGGTCGTTGACTAAAGAAGCCAAGAAGCCTCTAAGAATCAACTATAATCTCTGTGACCAACTACAAGCATGCCCATGGGGTCCCACTAAGGTAATGGCCCTGAAAGAACAAAGTGCAAGATAGTGATATCAATCCCTCCCAAAGACTAAGTCTCCACAAATCCAAAATCTACATCAATCCATCTCAAAGACTAAGTCTCCAAAGATCCAAACTCTATGAAGGAACGACACACAAAAGATGAACTCAAGTCTAAAGGGATGGGCTCCAAACACTACCTAAACAATGTGTTGGGAGGCAATCCTCTTGCATCTGATAAGTGTCTAAGGAGTGTCGAGATTCTCTTGGTCCTAGCCCAATTGGTATGAAGTAAAGTGGACCCCAAATCTCCACACCATAGACAAAATCCTTCACAAGAACAAATGAAAAGGAGAAAGGAAATGGAATCATCTCACCATAGCAAACATATGGTTCTTAAGATGTAATATTTTCTTCATTGCCCCTCTTCCCACCACCATATACTCACTTGAAATAAATTTAAGGTATGTATCATAAGATAGATTAAGAGTTTTGATTGTCTTGCATGCAAGTTAATTAGAGCTTGTTGTTCTCCTCCTCCTACTCCAACTCCACTACAGTTCGGAAGATGCTTCAATGGGAGCGTACTATAAGTTTTGCTCCTTCTCCTAACCTAAACCGTAGGTTAGATATTGTGTGTTTTGATGAAGTAAAACTCCTTATTTCCTCTTATTTTATATTCACATACCAATCCACTAGTGAGGATCTAATAATATACACCAAACAAAACATATCATCAACGAAATGCCAACTCTAGTGGAAAGACCTTCTTTCATATTTTAATGTACTCCTTTGATTACACTTAAGGATTTCTTATGAGGTTTTCTCTCAAGTTCACTATGGTCTTGTTGATAGGAGACTTGTTAACTTTAGATAACAATGGTATGTTCTATGCTTAAGAGCAATTTACTACAATTTTTCTTATTAGCCCAATATCAATATCCAGATTAGCAATCACATTAACATGATATTAAATGCAGATAAAACATAAATAAAACAGTAGAAGACAAGCCAAGACAAGAGGACACAAGATGTGGTGCATGCCAAGGACAAAACCTAATGTGGGGAAACCCTTTGATCAATTCTTCTTATTATTCTTCAAAAGAGAGTACAATATACAAAATTCACTTGCCCAATCAAAGTCAAATCTGTCTAGTCAAACTGCAATGACAGGAAGCCCTAACTAGAAAGTCGACGCTAGTCAACGTGGCAGAATTTCTCCTCCAAATCAGCTCGGTCAAACCCAGTCAACTCGGCCTCTAACAACAATCCAAATCAGCCCAAAACCGTCCCAAAAATATCAGTCAAACTTGGTCAACACAAAGGTCAAACCTACAATCAACGTTGGTCAAACAACTCAGATTGCCTCGATTTTTGTGCCCATAAATGTGGCTTGCCCAAACAAAATATTCCACAAGAAAAATGCAATCAAACCATGTCATCTAATGCCTGGTCAATGCTGTTGGTCAAACCCTCCTACAATTCGGTCAACGCCCAAAACAGAAAATTGCAAACTTGTCCTTCACACGTGTGGAGAGAGAGGCTACCCAGAAATTCGTACACCCAATCAGATGAGAGAGAGACATGTGTTGAGTGATGAGTGTCCAAATGAGGTAGACGCTCCTTCTATTTATATGCAACGTTGAGGATGAATAGACGTGTCTTTTGGGCTTTTGAGCCTACATTAAATTGTTGGCCGACCTTGACAATTTGTCCATAATAGAAATAAATTCATAATTCCATTTGTACATGTCTGAATGAGATGATCTTTAGATCAATCCTACACCTCTCCGAAAGAGGCATCCAATAAAATATCAGCTACATCATATGAGTTGTCCAATGTGGAGTTTGGCCCTAGTTGCCAAATTTAACAAGATTAGATCTGACAACGTCAGAGGATCTAGGGGAGTTGCAAGTCTTATATAAGACTCCCTTGGGAGCAGAATTACTATGGTGTCATTCAATGAGCATTGCATATTTTTGTGGGTTTGGTTCCATCGAAAAAACCCTCTTCTTTAAGATAGATACATTGCAGTTTGCTAATTCCCCAACCTCCTCGCACTTTGCACTACATAGTGAGCTCGAGGGAGACCCTTCCCTCAATCTATATGCAGACGCCTCCCACTACTCCATAAGTCAAATGTTCATGAAGATCCTTGATATATCTATCAAGGATGATAGCATCAAAGTCTCTAAATTTATCAGGGACTTACCTAAGGAGGTTACCAAACCTTTGAGTGAATTCCTTTACGGTTTCCTTATCAGTTTTTGTTGCAACCAACAGCCTATCAAAGCACAGACCTCCATCTAATTTTGTAGCTCACCTCTTCTTGAATGCCTCGTGGAATCTATCCCAATCAGTGATAATTCCTTGGAGCAAGCTAAGGTACTAGTCTCTAGCATCTCCACCAAGTGAGAGGGAAAGTAGCATCATGACAACATCTTCTTGTGTTATAAACCTAGCAACCACTGCCTAATAAAAATTATGAATGTGTTTTTCAATAGTGGTGACATCAGTACCATTGCATTTAGGGATCCATTCTTGATATCTATTAGGTAAAGGGTGAGGAGCATCAAGATGTCCACTCATATCCAAAGGCTTGAAATAAGCAATAATCCAAGGCCTATCCATGGATATGGTAGGGGGAGGATTATTGGTAAAGAGTTACCTAGCCACAAGAGTAGTTGGATTAATAGGAAAAGTGCCTACTTTAGTAGTCTTCTTAGTGGTTTTTCTCTTTCTTGGAACCTATGGTCCTGTCGAAAGAACTATTGGGGGACGAGGTATGGTCTGAAGTAGGAGTTGCCAGAAGAGGATATATCTTGTTGTTTGAGATTTTCTTCATCAAAGAAATAAAGCTAAAGCTTCAACTTACAAGAGGTAGACTCGCTTCCTCCCCAGTAATGGCACCAAAAATGTTGCCGCGAAATCTACCAAACCTTGTGGAGGGGTATCCTACAAGGAAATCACTAAACCAAGTGACAACAATAAGTTAGTACCCCACTATCACCACAACTACTACACCCTGTTGTTTATGGACTTTCACCAATGGGAGGAGTCTCGGTACATAGGTCACCTAAGAGATTTTATATGCTTATAGATATAAGGTGACTTAAAGGCTTGTAAGGGAGGACTCAACTTAAGGACAAGACTCAAGCGATGAAGAAGAGGCAATGCACTTCTCTTAGACAAGCCAAAAATAGGGCACGCTAGACCTAGGGTTTGAGTAATAGCATGGAAAAGGGAATGTCCCTAGGTCAAGGCAAAAAGAAAAGGTTTCCAATAATGAGTATTAGAAAGACAAAGGCACATAAACCTTCAACGGACTCTTAAGTTGAAGTTTAACCAAACTAAGGTTTTTCCTAGGGCAAGAGAAATTATGGATGAAAATGGAGAGAATGGCCACAAAGAGGAATGATTTTAAGGCAACCAATACAACCCTTGATGTTAAAACTCTCCAAGACCAACAATTCTCCTTTCCAACTAATTCACACTAAGCCCTAATTGGTTCGCTTGGCCTTGAGAGGGTTGAATTAGAGAAGAAAGAGAAGAGAGAGAAAAGAGATTTCAATTTATGGATAAAAGATGACTTGATCACCAACTAGACAAGGCCAGAGCCTAGTCCTTGGGTGGATGGAGTCTATGGATTCATAAGATAAGCTATAACTTGCAAAGGAGTAAGGACGTTGGATGCCCTAGCAAAAACACTAACTATTGCCTTTGTGAGGGATCAAAGTCACTTGGGAGAGCTATAATCAAGATTCACCAAGGGGATTGCCATTCACATATCATACATGAGTAATGCATACAATAATGAGACCTAGATTCTATGCAATTGATTTTCAACAAATTAGGGCACAATATAAAACCCTAGATCATCAATTTCTTCCATACATAGACATAAAATCAGAGAATTTCCAATAAATAAGGCTTACTTACAAGACAATATGCATGAACAATCCTTTATTGATCCAAGACAACTTGTACAAAGTCAAGAAAGTAGCTCCAATGAACAAGAATACTCCATAGATCACATCTTCACCAAGAAATAAGAAGGTTGAAATCTCTCTAAGGAGGGCTGAAATAGTCCAAGAGATGATGATGAATAACAATGACCCTCTCCTCTATTTACATGAGGAGGATCAAAACTTCTAATTCTACTTGAATATGTTTGCAAGACTGGCCAGGCAACGTTTTTAACCTAAGAATTTATCAAAGCTGCTTATCATTGGGATGAGACTTTAAGCCAATATCAACTATATAAATCAGCTTAGCAAGGGCATCTGTTGGAAGGTATACCATTACAGAAAACTTAAGAGTACATATAACAGTTGTTCGGATGCTACGAAGCATCTGTGATATCATGGAAATGCACAAAGAATGAAATTGCCCTATGAGACTTATGGAAGAATATGTCTAACCCACAGCATTGGCTTGAATTGTTTAACACAAGAAAGAGGTTCGAACCCCCAAACTTACATTTCTAGTCGTGATGGAAGAAGAGTAATCATGCGTATTGTCAGTGCATTTTAGTATGACATAGTTAGCACTTCGAGAGTTGGGAGGCACGGCATCGAACAGAGGCTCGGATTGCAGCCCCTTCAAATCCACACTGCAAACATAAAAGAAGGAACTATTAAAAGAAAGTAACAAAGGGACGTCTGCAGATCGGCAGATCGAGAGCAATAGAGTACAAAAACCTTGTGCCCAGCAAATACGCCTTGACGGTAATATAAGTGCCCCGCTCCTTCCACTGAGCTTCGACGCTTGATTCCTCACTAGTGTCTACAGGCCATTTCTTGTTCCAGTCTACTGTCTCCACGGCTACACTAGAGGTCGAAAACCCTGGTGCCAATTCCCGAACCCTGGGGGGACTCCTCAGCAAGAAAGCTGGAGCAAAGCCATGAAACCCGGCGTCTGCAAGCGCTCTTCTTGAAAAAGAATTATGTAGCTGAGGAATTGAATGAATATCTCTGAAAGGGAATGTGGGGTTGATGGGAATTTGCAGAGATTTAATATAGGATGAAGTAAACCTGTTTAGAGCAAAAGACCTGCGGAAGAGAGACGACATTGTTGTCTGCTGCAAAAACATTCCCAGGTTCTATTTCTAAGTAGTTCAAGTGCATAATTCAATAAGGTGCTGCTTAAGGTTGCTCTGAAATTATCCAGAGCATAGCCAAGATTATTTACGGATGAGGGTTATCGTTTGTCATGGATTTTGAATGGGTTTGTTTAAAAATCTCATGGACCGGAGGGGCCAGTGACAGTGGAGTTTGTGAACAGGCCTCCATGGCATTTAATAGTCCGACCTGCTGCTCGAAAGAAATCGAAGAGCGGGTTCCTCATGGACTTCAACACATATAGGGCGGCTTTGACGCTATAAAGAATAATTTTAGTTTATTGTATTAAAATATATTATTTTTGATTTAATAATAGAATTTTTTAATTTTATTAGTTATAAGAATTAACTCTCTAAACAACTTGCATTATATATTATTTTAAATTAATTTGAATTATTGACTTTTATCTATATATTGAGTTACTGGTGGATAAATTTGAAGCTTTCTTAAGTAAAACCTGAGTTCAATTAGCTTTTGTCGAGTTTGCTTATTATTCTAACTTTATTAAGATGCATGAGCTAATTTTTAAATCAAAATAATCTCAATTTTTATTAAAATATTGCTAATTATATCATTTTTATATGAAAGAAAAACATAAAAACAATTAACCTATTACAACCCTATATAATATCATTAAATAAAATCCTAATATATTAATGACTATTATTCTAATATTATTAACTAACTATTTTATGATATATCATTATGATATATGCTTATACACATATTATAGTATTTTAATATGACGATATATATTATAAGTTAACTATATTATATTAATAATATTAAATATTATTATATATATATATATATAAAAAAAGAGAGAGTTGGCTCTTTTAGTCCTTTAGCCAATTTTGTTTAAGCAAAATATAATGCTTAATATTTTGCAAAATAGATACAAATGAATCACTGCCATGTAGTAATATCTCCGAAAGAGTATCTAAAAAGCATAATTTTCAAGAATTTACACTATGCAGAGGTAAAAAAACCAGGGCATGTATGTTTTGAACAAATCCATTTTGAAAAAATACTATCTATTTGAGAGATGCCTATAAATATTATGTTCCTCTTTAGATGAATTAGAAAGGGTATTTTATGGACATATGGTGGATGATTGATCTTGGTTAGAGTACTAGTACATGCCCTTACTTAGAAGGTTTTTAACCTAATCAGCATGATTACTAACTTATTGTGTGAATGGAATAGGGGAGTCGATTAACTCGATTAGGAGAGGTATCTACCTAACAGGAGCATTAGGCACTTGGGGAAGGGCATTTAGCCATTTCTATATAAATAAGGAGTGCAACTTTGACTTATTGATAGGGAAATTGATGTCAATCGAGAAGAAGTGTCGCTAAAGAATGTTGATGCCTTTTCATGATAACACTGCTCCTATTTCGATGAATTTGTTGGTGCCCTCAGTTCCATATGGAATAGTGAGCTATGGACCCACAAAAGAAATAGACCTTTAGACAACATCATTGTGGGAAATGTTGTAATGGAAGAGGAATTAGTACCATAGGACACAAGGGAGGGGGTCACGAGCGTTTTTATTGTCAAATTGATTTTCGACAAGATGAAGAACACATATCAGGAGAAATTGTAACCATAAAATACGACCCTAATAGAAGTGCATACATTTGCAAGGTGCATTAGAAGAATGGTGATATGTTGGATTCTCATTGGGACCACTTTTCCAAGGCCACAGTTTCACATTCAGCGACCACAGTACCCATTCATCCTTCGAGACTATAAAACTTACGACTCCATTCACCTTAAGAACTAGGAATATGCTACTCAATCAGGATCAGATGGGAAAATCTCACTAACAAGGTTGTTGGGAAGCAAGCAAAAGAACTAATGAATGTAGGTGGGGCACTCTCTAAATTTCTTAATTAGGGGTTAATCAACCTTGTTCCAAAGAATGTATCCAAGGATTTTATTGGTGGGTGGCGACCTATCACTTTGCTCATGGTTGCTTATCAAATTATGGCTAAGGATTTGTTGCAGACTAGTGATTTCATGCTAGTGTTGAAGATGAGTGAGAGGAATGTACGAGGGTTTATAGATGCTTGTTACAAATCCATGGTTCAAGTCAAAAATGTTGTTTTGGATATTGATATTCTTTTCTTGCAAGATGATAAAGTGATTGGTTTTTTGCTCAAGTCGACCTTTCAGGTAATTTAGTTAAACTTTTTTGTTTCTTTTACCAACCATGTTGAAGGAAAAGGTGGGGACACAACCTTTGTTCCTCCAAAATGGACAAAATTCATTATTCAACACTAGACTAACCCTCAAAACATGTTTTGTGGACCTTATTTGATTTCAAATGCCATGTATTGGGCATGGACAAGATTGTTGGTTTAAATTATGCAAATGAAATAATGACCTAATGGGAGTAAAATGGAGGGAGGGTATGGGCCACTATAATTAATAGGCATGTATGAGAGTATATTTATTGGGACTAATGAAGTAAACTACGGATGTCATCTAGAAGCACACCTAGAATGGAGAAGGATTACCCAAGTTAAACACATTATGATGGATCATGGTCCCCAATAAATTGTTCACTGTTGATAACCTCTAAAAGCATGGAATCATAAGGTGTAACTAACACCCTTAAAATGAGGAAGGTTTGTCCACTTCGATCACCTTAGGGGGGGGAACTATCTACATAGAAAGAATTGGCTAGCCAACCCCACTAAAGGTTGGTCGTAGCTTGCTCGGATGAAAAAACTACTTTCTCATTGAACTGGCAAGGAATAGAGATGGAATTGGAAGTGTTCCTCTCCCTTTCCCACTTACCCAACCAATATATTTAGTTTGGGTGTGATCCAACCTGAGAGAAAGAGAAAGAGGTGCACTCCAACCAACAAACCCTGGTTGGGATAACATAGCGAAGTCAAAAAGGTGGGTCCTTTCATTTGTTGGTCCCTGTAGGTCCTTTATCATTATTTCTAACCAGTAGGGACCACATTTCCCCAAGGTCAATTTGTGTAGCTTTTCGAACAATCATCTCTCTAATATCTCTTAAGGAGATTTATGTGATGCATATTACTAACTAATGATATTTCCGGTTCAAGTTGTCTTCTTTTGTATACACTACCAAAATCTGCATGCTCCCTCATTCTACTCATCATAGAATAAACAAGATAATAGAACTGCCAAAATGCAATGTGGTATAGGCCCAAAATAACCTCCTCCCTGGTGAAAGAACATTTCTTTTATTAAGGCACTTGAACCAACATTACCTCCTCCCTGGTGAAAGAACATTTCTCTTATTGAGTCACTTGAACATTTCTTACTATACGCGGCACAAATTATCTAACACTGTGACTAAAAGCGGTTTTACAAAGTTTTACAACGACTTCTTAGCTCCATTGCTCTCATAGTTTCAACACAACAATCAACTCCATAACTTGAACAATTCTTTATGCAACAACACATCTCAATTGAGATCAAAAAAATCAATTTAATGTTTCAGAAGATTAAAAATAATAATAATAAAAAGCGAGCTACAATTTGTGGTTGGAACTCTTCACATCCCTTCACGGCTCTTCATGCAAATTCGTGGCGGGATCACCTAGCGATCTGACGAGGTTCCACTGTTGGCCGCTAAACACAGTCACCCTCCGAAACTCCTCCATACCAAACAAAGGCCATAAAAAATCTTAGATCCAGATCTCTACTCTTGGAGATCTTGACCCTCTTGCCATGCTCTGCTCCATAGCAACCACAATAGGGGCCTTAAAACCGTCATTAACAATGTAGATCTAGCCTCCCACTCAACCTTATAGAAAGGAAGCACAAAATGGCCTCCTGACCCTCACAGTTATCTGAATTTTACAGAAGGTGCAATTGTCAAAGTTGTTCGTTTTAGTGTGGCTGGAGTGGTTCGAATTGGTCCATCAACTGAGGAGAGCCTCTAGATTATCCGTAGCTGCCATGAGGTGAAGGAGACGCTACCAGTTAGGGTATCATTGTGAAGGCATGTTCTTGTGTGGTTGATTGATATAATTGTAGTGGTTGTGTCAAGTGGAAATTCAATCCACATACGACATTGAACACTCGTCGTGGATGTTTGAAAGGTCTTCAAGTTACAAGTTTGACAATTTAAATTTTTATATTAAATTTTGGTTTTTGCATCTTCCCAAACCTTGTGAAGGAGAGATCGAAGTCACGGTGGGTGCGGTCTGGATTGTTTTGTCTTGTTGCAGTGTTTTGATAACTGAAATGGATCTGCATGTGGGTGTTGTAAAGTTGGAAGAGATGTGTGGAGTCTGTGTAAAGGGTGGAGTATGGACTGAACATTGAAGCCACTGCAACCATCGCCATTTGAGTAGTCTGTGCGTTGTCATTTGCAGCCACAGCAATTGTGCGCAGAGAAGCTTGTGGATGGGAGTGGAACTCATTGTCGCATCATTGTTAAAAACCACCATGCATAGTTGAGGTGGAGTTCGTGCAAAGGATTTAAATCAAATGAGCCATTGCAATTCGTAATTCATATCGTTGGAGGGTGTGCATTACAATTCACGTGAAAGTGAAAATTGTGTTCACCACTTTTCTCTCCATGGTGTTGCATGAGTTAATAGGTATGGTTTTGATTTTTAAGCAAAACAATATGTTCGAAGGTATTTTTTTATGTAGAAGTAAATTACAGTAATAAGGAGGCATGTCAAAGATGTGAATCCTTATCACATATTTCTTTAAATTTGTTTTATTTTTGTTTTGAGAGAAAATTGCAGATGGGGCATGGAGGCATAAGGAGTTAAAAATTTGGTGAAAATTTTGTTTGTTTGTTTTTTTTTTTTTCTTATTGGTGAAAATTATTTTTATCAGTTGTTTTTTGTGAAGTTTTTGACTATTTAAATTAAAAAAAGGGGGACAATCACAGCAATGGAGGCATGGAATGATTTTATTTAAGGTATTTATTTGAGATTTGGATCAATGATAAAAATAAAGTGGTGCATTACAAATATGTATTTATCTTTATTTAAGTTGGTATAAGAAAAAGTAAGAGAAGGAAATCATGGGTCACCAAAGGAGAATTAAACAGTTCCGGAGAGAACTGAAGAAATTGAGGCGAAAGAATCAAAGGGAAGAAGTTGCAGAAAAAGTTGAAATGTTTCCAACAGAAGAACCTATACATGAGGATCAAAATACATGATTGGGCCATATCAATGAATAATTTGAAGAAACTAATGCAATATTGAAACGATCAATGCCTATTTTTCCATCTTTCTTAGGTAAAAATTTTAAACTTTGGGCAATAAAAATGGAGGGGCTACTTGGTTCAATAGATTTATGGGAATTTGTTCAAGAAACTTCTATAAATTCTCAAGATAAGAGTAGAGGTGCAGTAGGATTGTCACTTATTATATCAGCATTGGATGATAACATCTTGTCTAGTATTTTGCATGAATATGGTGAAATACATAATGCAAAAATATTTGGGATATTCTAGAAATGAAGTACAATGTGAGCGGGAGCAAGATGTTTGAAGAGTCACTAGAAGAATCTACAAATAATGTTACAGGAAAACAGAGTGAAGGAACTGAAGAACTTAAAGTGAAATATGACAATGAACAACTTTCAAGAGAAAGTTTGTTCCAAATGTTGTAGGAAAATAAGCTCATAGATGAATTGCTCAATGGGGCAGTAACACAAGCTGAAGATCAATTGGATAAGCCACATGAAACTAAGTACAAAGATTTCACAGAAGAAGACAAAATTGGAAAGAACTCAAATTATGATGTTCTCGTGAATGTTTCTCAATGTGTGGATATTAGCAACAACAGGAAGAGCTAACACAATTTGAAAAAGAATTAAAGTTCCTGGAAGCATGGCTTGAAACACCATGTTTTGATAAAGTCTCCATAGAAGCTGCAACAATGAATGTTGAAGACAACATGAATGATCTAGAAAATGAATAAGTTAATGGTATTTTCATGTATTGGAGTCTTGAAGAGATTAAACATTATTATGGATTGATGTGGGAGTTGTCTATTGAACAAGAAATTATTGATGGTGAAAATTAACTTGTTGAAAAAGGAGTTGAAATGGACTGACATCATCCTAGTTACAATAAGAAGCAATATCTAGAGTTAATGATATGTAGTAAGAAGAAGACTAAACAAGTTGAGAGCTTCAAAGTTTGGAGCAGCAAGTCCAAGAAAAATTTTCATCAATATGTTGACGCAAAGAAAGTCAAAATGAAATGTTTGAGTCATATTTGTAAGCCTAGTTGAGACTTAGACCAACATGCACTGTTATTTATGTTATAGAAAATCCATTTCTCCATTTAGGGGGGATGTTAGAATAATGTAGAAATGGAAGTGTCTAGTAATGTGATAGGTTTGTTGAGTTGCCTTCTTAGATTTATATGAGTTATGAGGTGTTGTTCTAGAAGTAATTGTTTTCCAATGTAAGTGAGTTGTAGTTGAGTCTAAGTGTGTATCTTCCATGTTGTTATGTCCATTGAGTATATAGTCATCCTATAGTTATATAATGGGATACATTATGTTGTATTTGTATTGAGCAAGTGTAAGTAGGCTTAGGCTTGAATTAATAAAAGTATTACGCTATGTTAAACTCTGTGATTTCTATTTAAATGTCCCTATCATCCTTCCTTTGGTTCCACCAACCTGTGCTTTTGTTTCTGAGCTTTCCTCTCACTTCACTCATGGCCCATCTGGTTCCTAACCCTCAACCCCAAAATCTATATTCTTTCTTTGCCTCACTATAAGGCCTTTTGCAAGACAAATGACTCATCAAGTCCTAATGCTAGCTTCCTATTACTAGTGTGCTAAATGTTGATCATAAGTATTTCCATAATAACGAAAAGGATAAAAGTTGCTTACTAATCATAATCACAATGCTCGTAATAAATACATCACAAGGAGTAAGGGTAATGTACAAGGTGAAACTAGCGAATCAATAGAGTTGAATCCATGTATATCCAACCTCTGAGCTAACTTTATTTTAAAGGTTGGTAGAATCAACTAAAGGTTTGATCAAATAAACTAAAGATTTAATTAAATCATTAAAGGTTGGCAGCAAGCAGCATCCATCCATAAGGTAGGTGTCAATCGCTGGTTGATGAGTGAGAGGAGATGAATGGAGATCAAGATTGAAGTTGGGTTGGATTGCTTACAATGGCTTTACCTAGGAGGAAGCTTCAAAGCTCCATAATCGTACATGAGCAACCCTACCATAATGGAATTGAGCCACATATTTTGGAGAGCCAAAATGTCTTGTATGTTATACTCCCTCTCCTGTTGCACTTAGGGTAGCTCCCTTCACTGTTGTCGCCACTTCCTCCCTTTCGCATGTATGAATCACGGATGTGGTATGGGTGGTATTGTTCATATAATAAATGGTCATGTTAGCTCTGCTACATACTTCAACATTTGGAGGACCAAATACTAGCTTGGCCATGTGTTTTTGCACATAGGGGGTTCGCAGCAATTTGTTTCCTTCTTCCCCTTCATTTTCCTCATACTCTCTTAGTCCTCGCTATCTCTGTTTTCCTCTAAAACCTAGTTAAACCCGCTTTCCCTCAGGTCCCCGGGCACAAAGTTTAAACCCATGAGACCATGATCGTGTGACCACGCACTTTTCATAAGCCCCTTTTCCCTCAACGCAATCGCAATCGCAACTTTCCGCAGGTCTTTCATAAGCCATGTCTATAGCACCGCCGATGGCCGATTGTCGATTGCCCCTTTTGTACGCGATATAATTATAAACTCTTGTTATTTCCTTATCGGGTCTGGGCTCTAATCGCTATCGGCGATCGCAAGTCGCAGAGGGTCAAAGCTTAACGTTGACGCGGACCATTCCATTTTAGCGATGTGAAATTAAGTGTCGGACCCGATATGTTTCACCGCTCCCGTGTATAAAATTTCAAGTCCACTTTCCGCCTCCAATAGTGTATTTGCCATATTGCTTAGTTTTCCCCGCAAACCAATCTTCGTCGTTCGTCCATTCAATCCAACGGTGATCGCTCCTCCTGATCCCGCGAATCGCTTACGCGTTAACTCGCGATAAAGCGGTTTTCTGCCCTGTCCCATCCGCCACGCGTCGTGCAGTGACTGTGATCGCTTGCCTATGTACATTTACTGCCTTCCTCCCAAAAGTGGTGCGATACATACCACTTGCCGCCATTCGCCCGTCCCTGCGCATTATCTCCCGTGCACCTTTTCCGCTTGATAGCCGTTGGATCTGCCCGCCTAGGATCCAACGGCTCACGACTGTTTGTTCTCGCTTCTTCCTATTGTCTCCTGCCGATAGTTCTCCGTCGTCCATCCATGTGGCTGATATTTGTTCCCGTCCCGCTCATTCGGCCGCCATGCCGTCTTCACGTCCATAGCCTGTATTGTGCATTCAAAGGAAGAAGGAGGCCTATATCCAGTTCCCAGCACATTTGCCCCGCATCAACTGCATTTAACAGGAAGGGATGACCGAGAAGAAAAAGGTACAAAGCCGAGCAGGTGAATGCATTTAATGGTTATGGAGTTCCACTCCACCTGCTCGAGAAGTACAGTAGAGCGCCAGAGAAGGTCAAATTCATCCGCAGACACAGTCAGTTTGTAGCAGAGAATCCATCAGAGAGTTAAAGCAATTGGTGGTCCATTATGACCCCTCCACGCATTGACCAACAGAATATCTTTGTAATGAAACTCTATATATACCCAGAACACAGATGTAATCGGGGTTGATGGTTGTTGTTTTTATGTAAGGTTCAACTTCTGGAGACTGTAACTACTTTGATACTTGCAGCATCTGGTCTTCATTTTCAGCTAATACAAGCTTCTTTCGTTGTTAATTGCTCACTTTCCACTTCTTCTTTGTTATAGGCTGTGCCTGTTATGCATTTTTCATGTGCTCTTGATATTTAGCATTTCAGGGGCTGTCATCCCACCTCTGTGTTAGAATCTAGTATGTATCATTGAATGCGTTATGCAGGTTTATGTTATTTTAGTGCCAGAGAGCTATCATCCTGTTTGTGCATTAGGAAATAGATTTTCAGACCTTTTTACTGGTTGCAGCCGGCCATCACATGGTCTTGTGCATATGTTGGTGTGGTCAATATTCTCCATCTTCACCTATTCCTTAAACTGTGAGCGATTGGTGGTATAAAGCCTTGTAGTCTGGGGGTGTTCACCCATGTCTGGAGTTAAGCATCGTAGAAGTGGTTATCTGGCTTGGACAAGCATCATTCCTTCCATTCATCCATTTCCAATTTTTTGTTGAGTTTTGTAATGTTCCTTAGCATCTCCGAGATACAACCTAGGAGAGTTTCTTGGCGTGATAACAGGTCACATTATGTGATGTTTACAATATGAATGGTGTGGTATCTAAGGTTCAACCATAAGTGGAAGTGGGGACTAGACTATAATGGTAATTATATGAACAGATGTATGTTAGTAAGTGTCTGACATATGTATCTAACGGGCATGTCTTTGTAGGAATAGATGTCGCAAGAGTTTTTGGGGGTCAAATCTAGGAAAAAATCATTGGAACTAGAGGGGTATCATTACATTAATAGGCAACCTTGATTCATAGTTCGCTTCCACAATCCCACTTGTGGATTGCAGTGATTCCATTACCTCATAAACCCATTTTTCTCTATTGGGGCTTGCCAGTAAAGTGATGGAACACTTGCATGTGGGACAATGTAGATAATCCTTTCGGACAAGGTACAAACATAAAAGGGTTGTTCGAATTGTGCAAGAAGTGGCAACTAGGAGAGAAGTAAAAAAGAAACAATAAGAGGCATAATTGGCAATTGTGCAACCCAAATCATGCAAGAACAAGTGTCACTCGAAGAAGAATAAATAGTTTGAAGCTTAACCTCATGAACCATACCTATTATCTAAGAACAATTGGTCTTACCTGAACCAGGAAATAACTCTTTCAACTGAACCTTGTGTTGCTATTGCGTTGAGAATATGTAGAACGTACCTCCTTATATTATTCGGGTTCAGCCCATAGAGGGTTATTTTACCTAGTTATACTCTTTGTTTGGGGGAATGGTATCTCAATCTGGAAATGACTGCTCTCCTAGTTATCATTTTATAATTGAATGATAAGTGAAGAAAATAAATGATCAATACATGAACTATTCATTTTTATATTCCATGTGATAAGCGGGTAGCGGGGATTGAACCCACATCTTCTCCTTGGAAAATAAATTTTTTACCATTCAACCATACCCGCATTTTATTTTTCATTTGGGGATTGCCACTAATAACATGGTGGAGCTCATGGCAATAGAACAGAGCCTGGAAATCATGATTGAGTTAAATTTACTCAACGCCATCATAGAAGCTAACTCAGAAGTGGTCATTAGTGCGGCTAAGAAAACGTGTAATGGAACGACACCTGGAAAAGTGTCGAAACATTGGAGGCTCTCGCAAGTCTTTCAACGCATTCACTCCCACTTGTGAACCCTGAGAACAGTAAATTTTGTTCATGTGCGCAGAAAAGCCAATATGGTAGCTGATCGTCTGGCGAATGAAGGTGTGATATGCAAGGAGAGTTATATCTGGTATGACTGGGAGTCTATACCCTCTGGTAAACTGAGGGAATATTGTCATAGATAGGCGACCAAAGATATAGAGTGATTTCATATCATGAATAATGAGCAGGAGGAAGACTAGTAGGAGTGGGAAAGTGCAGAAGTCCTGAACCTGAAGGAAGTGCCGAAGCGAATCCTAACCGTAGATCCCACAGTCAATGCTCACGCCATAACATAAACAATGTGCTTGGAGGGAATGGAGGATGGGATAAATAGTGTGCTTTTTGATGGGCTGCAGACCATAGATGTTGTTGGCCTTCGATATTGAATGGATATCGGGCTTCAAATTGATCAGAAGTTAAGGGGTGGAGCGGACCCGTTATCTTTTTAGACCAAGGTTTTAAGCTATTTCGGGTCCATCAATGCGGGTAAATACCATGTAAGTTTCTGATGCGGTAACTTGTGGACCGTCTGATCAAATGGGTTTTGATCAACGATGTAGAATCATTGTGCACCTCAGTTGATCGAAGTGATTATATATCGTCAAATTGAAGGAAAGATAGATGATGGATCTCGACAGATTGGAGAAATTTTCAATCGTCCGATCCCACAGTCAACGCTTACACCATAGCATAAACAACGTGCTCGGTGGGAGTGGAGGTTGGGTTAATCAGTGTGCCTTTTGTTGGGCCGCAGACCATTGACTCTGTTGGCCTTCGATATCAAATGGATATCGGGCTTCTTTTTTTTCGGAAGTTAAGGGGTTGAGCAGACCCGATATCTTTTTAGACCATGGTTTTATTTTGTATTGGGTCCGAAAAAAAGGGAGTAATTTCCGAGTAAGTTTTTGCAGCGATGCCTTGTGGACCATCTGATCAAATGGGTTTTGATCAAAGGTGCAAAATCATCGTGCAACTTAGGTGATCAGAGTGATTATCTACCGCTCGATTGAATGAAAGATAAACATTGGATCTTTGCAAATTGGAGAATTGTCAACCGTCCAATGGAAAGTTTGATTGACGGTGGGGTTGGAGGGTTAAGTTTTGGTGAGTTTGAGCAGTAAAGTTTGAAGGAGAATATTTGCGGAGAGTTCAGCAATTTGTTCTTTTAGGTTTTTCCCAGGGGGATTTGGTGGGTATGATTGTAAGGTTATGGGTTCGGTTGTCCCAGTTGTATGTTTGTTCTTACTCCGGTCTGTATTTTGTTTGTCTTTGCACTTGTAAAGACGTGTACCATATGTAATCTTTGTTCGGTTAATTGAAGGATCTACTCTTACTTGACCAATATATATATATATATATATATATGAAGACGCACGACCACCAAAGCAGTGAAGTAAAGCCTGAAGGACCACACCACCAATTGTCCAAGAACAATTGGTCTAACCTGAACCAGAAAATAACTCTTTCAACTAAACCTTGTGCTACTATTGTGCTGAGAATATGTAGATTGTACCTCATTCTACTATTCAGGTTCAACCCATAGAGGGTTATTGTACCAAGTTACACTCTTTGTTTGAGGAAATGTTCTACTAGTCCAGAAATGATTTCTCTCTCAATTATTATTTTATAATTGAATGATAAGTGGGGGAAACAAAATATCAATGCATGAACTATTCATTTTCATATACCATGTGATAGGTGGGTAGCGGGGATCGAACCCACACTTCTCCTTAACAAAGAGAAATTTTACCATTTCAACCATACTCGCATTTTATCGATCGATCGATATATATATATATATATATGAAAGCATCGGTTTCATGCTTGGGTCAATGATTAATAGGTCAAAGTCTCCATTGTAGGATTCTAGGATTTATGTCAATAGTCCTTGTCCATGTCATCATGTAATAGACCCTTCTTAGGCTTCTTGAGCCAAGAAAGAATTTTTTTTTTGCATCAAAATATGTCATTTAGGCCTCCTCCACCAAGTCGACCTAATATAGAGTGCTTACAGATCATGAATAATAAGCAGGAGGAAGACTAGCGGGAGTGGGAAAGTGCAGAAGTCCTGAACCTGAAGGAAGTGTCGAAGTGAATCCTAACCGTAGATCCCACAGTCAATGCTCACGCCATAGCATAAACAATGTGCTTGGAGGGAATGGAGGATGGGATAAATAGTGTGCTTTTTGATGGGCCGCAGACCATAGACGTTGTTGGCCTTCGATATTGAATGGATATCGGGCTTCAAATTGATCAGAAGTTAAGGGGTGGAGCGGACCCGTTATCTTTTTAGACCAAGGTTTTAAGCTATTTCGGGTCCGTCAATGCGGGTAAATACCATGTAAGTTTATGATGCGGTGACTTGTGGACCGTCTGATCAAATGGGTTTTGATCAACGATGTAGAATCATCGTGCACCTCAGTTGATCGAAGTGATTATATATCGTCAAATTGAAGGAAAGATAGATGATGGATCTCGACAGATTGGAGAAATTTTCAACCGTCCAATCCCACAGTCAATGCTTACACCATAGCATAAACAACGTGCTCGGTGGGAGTGGAGGTTGGGTTAATCAATGTGCCGTTTGTTGGGCCATAGACCATTGACTCTGTTGGCCTTTGATATCGAATGGATATCGGGCTTCTTTTTGATCGGAAGTTAAGGGGTTGAGCGGACTCGATATCTTTTTAGACCATGGTTTTATTCTGTATCGGGTCCGAAAAGAGCGAGTAATTTCCGAGTAAGTTTCTGCAGCGATTCCTTGTGGACCGTCTGATCAAATGGGTTTTGATCAAAGGTGAAAAATCATCGTGCAACTCAGGTGATCGAAGTGATTATCTACCACTCGATTGAAGGAAAGATAGACATTGGATCTCGGCAGATTGGAGAATTGTCAACCGTCCGATGGAAAGTTTGATTGACGGTGGGGTTGGAGGGTTAAGTTTTGGGGAGTTTGAGCAGTAAAGTTTGAAGGAGAAGATTTGCAGAGAGTTCGGCAATTTGTTCTTTTAGGTTTTTCCCAGGGGGATTTGGTGGGTATGATTGTAAGGTTATGGGTTCGGTTGTCCCAGTTGTATGTTTGTTCTTACACCTGTCTGTATTTTGTTGGTCTTTACACTTGTAAATACGTGTACCATATGTAATATTTGTTTGGTTAATTGAAGGATCCACTCTTATATATATATGAAGACGCACCACCATCAAAGCAGTGAAGTAAAGCCTGAAGGACCACACCACCAATTGTCCAAGAACAATTGGTCTAACCTGAACCAGAAAATAAATCTTTCAACTAAACCTTGTGCTACTATTGTGCTGAGAATCTGTAGATTGTACCTCATTCTACTATTCAGGTTCAACCCATAGAGGGTTATTGTACCGAGTTACACTCTTTGTTTGAGGAAATGTTCTTTTAGTCCAGAAATGATTTCTCTCTCAATTATTATTTTATAATTGAATGATAAGTGGGGGAAACAAAATATCAAGGGATGAACTATTCATTTTCATATACCATGTGATAGGTGGGTAGCGGGGATCGAACCCACATCTTCTCCTTAGCAAACCCACATTTTTGCATCAAAATATGTCATTTAGGCCTCCTCCACCAAGTCGACCTAATCAAGGGAATTTGACCTCATAGATTCACTATATATTGGCAGTTATTTGACCTCATTTGAAGCACCAACTCAAGAAGTTCGATCTGTAGTAGCTGAAGGCAGAAAAAAATAGTGAAATTCCCAATAAAAAGGAGAAAACTCTAGAGAAGGAAAAAGATGCATTTGTCAAGCAAGAAGAAGTTGTTTTTCTCTCTATTTGACTCACACCTGCTAAATTATGAAGCTACTGAGGAGGCCAAAATTTCAAATTTGTGGTAGGGTCGAAATTCTAGAAGTTGGGGGCTGAAATTTTGTGTTGTTGGTAGGTTAGAGCTAGGAGGCAAAAAGAAACTACTAAAGTTTGCATAATCATGTTGAAAGGTTGACTTGGTGGAGGAGGAAGGTCTTTTGGTCTGGTCTAAGGTCTTGGATTGTCTCAAGTTTGATTTGAATATGCTAGTGGAAGAATTTGACAAGGTTTTCCCCTATAGAGGGGTTTTAGTCCTAACTGGGTGTCTATAACTAGTGTCATTGATCTTCACGGTTTGATTTTATGATTGCTTGATAAAAAGAAGATAGAAGTAGAACATAAAGAAATTTAATAAGAATATAAGAATATCACAAGTAATTATCAACATAAGAGAATATTTTTGTCTTTCTTATTTTCTAACATGGTATCAGAGCTTAGGTAAAGAAGGAAAGAAAAAAGGTAGCTTGAAGATCTATTGAAAGGGTTAAAGAAAAAGGATCTTATAAGGAGAGGAAGGCCTACTATCTATATCAAGAAAAGAAGAGATGACAATGAAGACTAGAAATAAGCTAGAATGAGCCTCCAACTATAGGGCATGGAAGAAGAAGATATATCTCATCCTTGCTAAGCACAAAGTATTGGATTTTGTTCTAAGAAAAGTTGCGAACATATGATGCGGGAAGGAAAAGTACAGGGAAACAAACATCTTGGCCATGAATCTAATAGTAGATGGAGTAAAGTACAATCTAATCCCCAACATATCCAACATAGAGACTGCTTAAGGGATGTATGAGGTTCTCTCTAAACTATTCACCATCAAGAACATTGGACAAATAGTCCGTCTCAAGAATGAACTAAGAACAATGAAGATGACAAAAGATGATATTGCTTCTTCACATTTTGTAAGGATCTCCCGAATAAGATGTGAACTACAATCCATTGATGAAGTAATACCAGAAAAGGAACTTGTGATTAATGCACTATTAGGTCTACCAAAATCATGGAACTCATTTGCATCAATTATTAGTAGTTGGAAAGACACGCCAAACTTTGAACAAATGTGGAATGCTTGCAGTCAAGAAGAATTTCGTGTCTCATTCGAAAATAATAAGAAGGAAGAAGATGAGGCAAACACCTCTAATGCATACTCTGCCAATTACAAGAAGAAGAGAAGATACAAGAAATTCAAAGGACCAAAGAAGAAATTCAAAGGACCACAAAAGAAGGTTGATCTACTAAAAATTGAATGCTACAATTGTCATATATGGGACATTACAAAAGTCAATGTCATGAAAATCCAAGGAACAAAAAGAGAGAAAGAGAACATGCAATTTTTTCTTTTTATGAAGATCCACCAAAGAAGAACAAGAATGAAGAATATGAAGTCAATGACTTATTTTCTAAAGTCTCTTAGTTATTCCTTGCATATCCTTCTACTTTAAGTTTTGTAATGTTTTCTTTTATGTTTTGATTTATAGAGCTCGTAGATCCAATATATATTGTTATAATCTTTTGAATTGTTTTGATAAGTTGTAAGTATCCCTCAGAAAGGTTAGATTAAGAGGGAGCCTTCACCATTTTACCAAAATATAAGTATATTATTCTTTGTTTCCTATTTCATGTTTGACTTCCTCACAGACCTATATTTATTTGTATTATATACTAATAATCCTTTATTTGTATTTTCCTTGTCGGAAAGCTTGCAGGATTACACAAAGTTTATGGGGGAAACTTCAAGAAAAGACTTATGTCATGAAATTAGGCTTGTTACTAAAAGAGACCCCATAAGGTTTGTTAAAGAATAACTTAAGGTATGTTTGATTTGATTTAATTGTTACAAAATAAGGTACGAACATTTTTCATTTTGAAATTTGCTAACTCTCTCATGTCTAGGGTTTTGAACCATAAAGATTCTTGTTAGTGTTATTAATTGCTAGATTGAATATACTATCTCTTGTCATTTTGTTTTGATAAAACCCTAATCTTAAGGTTCACTATAAAACCCTAACCTTTTGGTGCTTATGATATGTTAATGATGAAACCCTAATCTTCTTAGGGTTTATTGATAAAATTTAAATCTCTTGTCAAAATCCTACTCTCTTGATGTTTAGGGTTTTGGTAGTGTTATCGTAAAACCCTAGCCTTTTAGGATTTGTTGTTGATGTCTAGAAACCCTAGTTTTCTTAAGGTTTGGTAAATTAGGGTTTATGACAAAATCCTTGTAATAATCAGTATAAAACCATAGAAATGGATCTATGAGTCTATATGCTTCTGTATAATTGAAACCCTAGCCTGGTCAAAATTTGTTATGTATCTAATTTTGGATTTTGATGTTTCTATCTAGGGTTTACAATAAAAACCTAGTATGAGATTGATATAAGTTTCTAAGAAATAATAATGGAACCCTAGAGATAAAATGCTAGTATGCTAACTTGATTCTTGATATTCATGACTTAGTTTTTGAAATCAAGGGTTTGTAACAAAACCCTAGTAGAGATTGATATTATAGCGCATGATAATGAAACCTTAGAAGTATAATGTTTTTAAATATTTATATGATTTCATTTTAACGATGAAATCTATGATTTATGAAAACCCCTAATAAATATTGTTACAAGAAGTCTAATGGATGAAACTCTTGATTGATTATAAAACCTAACTAGGTTTAGGTCTTGAATGTCTAAAACATGATTTATTATGCTCCTATTATAATGACATATTGATAAAGTTGCTTCGTGATTTTGTACATATATATTTGTGTTTGGTTGTACTTGTTAAGGTTTACAAGTACATAGTCTTTAAGATGATGGAGATGCTTACCTCATACTTGATGATAATTTTGATCATGATGGAAAGAGGGAGCTGTGAGAACCTTGATGACATTAAAGTTCGACAGATGACCTTGCTGCCATGATGAAGTTTTGAAAGGTCTAACTTCTCTGATGAATTGTCGATACAAAAGGAAGAGGTTGTGTGAAGAATAAGATAATTGTTGGACTTGTCTTTGGATCATCTCCCTAGTTTAGAGGGAGCTTGAAAATAAGTAAAATGTTCTAATGAAAAGGCCATTAGGATGTTTGAAATCAGAGGACAGTTGAAGCAATACTGATAGTCATTTGTGATTGAAAAAAACTTAGATGTTTTTGGAAGAAAGTGTTAAGGCTGAGTTTGGTGGTGCTGAAAAGTTGAAGAAGTAAAGTTCATGAGTAAATGTGTTTGATATGATGACGATCTAAGCAATGTGAATATATTTTAAGATCCCATAAGTTTGTGTTAACTTGTATATGTATCTCAAAGTTTGTAATTGGGATTGTGATTGTACAAGATCTCTCCATAAGAAGGTTGAACGTTTGAAGCATGCTTGGATTGATGGATATATCTGGGTTAGTTGATAAGGAGAGATGAAGCATCTTGGGGAAATAAGATGCTTGGGATGACATCTAGTCTATCTGTGATGATGTCTATATCCAAAAGTAGGGAGGGTGGCATTGGTATTAAAGCTTTGACCTTGGATACACACCTAGATCCTTGGGTTTGTGTTAAAGCTAAAGCCTTATGGTACCTAAAGGGGCTAAAGCTTGGAACACACCTTAGTCCCACCCGATTAGAGTACCCTGGTCAGGTATTTGATTTATAGCACTATGTGTGCTATGACTCTTCATAAAGCATATCATTTTAAGATATTCCATGTACCTTTGTATATATGTAATTATGAATACCTCCCTAGTTAAGAGGGAGTGTTGAAGAATGTATTTGAGTCACGATGTAATGTATTTCTCAAAAGAAAAGAAAAGAAAAAATATTGTAAAAGAAATTGACTTATTAAATCATGGGTTTCATGCTTGGTTCAATGATTAATAGATCAAAGTCTCCAATGTAGGCTTCTAGGGTTTATGACAAGAGTCATTGTCCATGTCATCATGTAATAGACCCTCCTTACACTTCTTGAGTCAAGAAATAAATTTATTTTTGTGTCAACTATGTCATTTAGGCCTCCTCCACCATGTCAACCTCAAAGAAGGACAAGTCTACCTAATCAAGGGAATTTGACCTCGCATAATCACTACATTAGCAGTTATTCGACCTCATTTGAAGCACAAACTCAAGAAGTTTGATCTGCAGTAGTTGGAAGAAAAGAAGAGCGAAATTCCAAAGAAGAAGGAGAAAACCCTAGCGAAAAAGGAGACATTTATCAAACAAGAAGAAGTTGTTTCTCTCTCTTTGACTCACACATATTTTGAAGTTGCCATGGAGGCCAAAATTTCAAATATGCAGTAGGGTCGAAATTTTGTGTTGTTGCTCGGTTGGAGCTAGGAGGCAAGAAGAGACTACTAAAGTTTGTATAATCACCTTGAAAGGTTGACTTGGTGGAGGAGGAAGGTCTTTTGGTTTGGTCTAAGGTCTTGGATCATCTCAAGTTTGATTTAAATATGCTAGTGGAAGAATTTGTCTGGGTTTCCCCTGTAGAGGGGTTTTAGTCCTAGTTGAGTGCCTATATCTAGTGTCATTGATCTTCGCATTTTGATTTGATGATTGTTTGATGAAAAAAAGATAAAAGTAGAACATAAAGAAAGTTAATAAGAATACAATAATATCACGAGTAATTATCAACATTAGAGAATATTTTTCTTTTTTGATTTTCTATCAGGATACTTGCCTTCTGATAGCCTCATCTTTGTTTCTTTCCAATTTGCCCATCATGCACGGGCATCCCAAGCTACCTTATCCTTACCTTACTTCTAGGATGGGAGAGATTGAATAGATAAAAAAGATATTCGCCTTCTTACTTGCCCATCGTGCAGGGGCATCCCCATCTATATTCTCTTTACCATCCATTAGTTATTAATTGACCGATCAAGAAATGGTTTGATTAACTCTTGCCTCTCCCTTTTTTTTCGCCCAACAACTCAACAACTCGTCAAGATAGAGACGTGCCTCTTTCCAATCTATACCCAATGAGTAAGTAGTCATTTCTTTACATATCCATCATCCTAGTAGTGTCCTCGTAGCTGCAAGAATCCAACTCAATGGCCATAAACAACTAGTCTTCATTAGTCCAGGTAGTGTGGTTGTTGCCTTTCTCCCATCCATCAAGCAGAAGGAGTTTTAATGGTGAATTTACCTGATTTACAAGCATAGTATGTATGGTTGGTCTTGCTTGCCAGCCTAAAGTTTTTGGTGGTTCGAGATAAACTTTGGTCGAGCAACAAGATCATACGCTGCACTAGTGGTACTTCAGTTGCTCTTGGCCCTTAAGATGGGTGCCCTAACTTATTTATGTAGGTAGGTTCTTACTCACATGGAGAGCAAGCAGATTAATATCAATAACAGTTGACCTAAAAGCATAAGAGGTAGGTAGATAAAACTGCTCAGTTAGATGGGGAGGGTAGGGTTCAATTACTAGTTGGAAGGGGACGATTCGATGATATATCACCTAGGTTCGGGTCC
>APFE031265756.1:198123-219294 GCA_000404065.3 Pinus taeda
TTTTTTTTTGCATGGACTCTTCTTAAAGGCAAGATTCTTACGGTGGAAAATTTAAGGAAAAAAGGTTTTCAAGGCCCTTTTATATGTGTTATATGTCAAATGGAAGAAGAAAGTATTCAACATTTATTTTTGAAATGCATTATTGCTAGACAATGCTGGAAGCAAATCATCAGTCCTCTTGAAATGAACATTAACACATTTGAGCAGCTGACAACTCTAAATGTAAATTGGGAGTAAAGTTATCCATATGCAAGGAAATTTTTTTTTGTCATAAATCGAATCTGGAAGTGCCTCCCCTCCACTCTGTGCTAGCATTTATGGCTAGCCAGGAATAAGTGTATCTTTAAAGGCCAAAAGCCAAATATTGGGACCATTTTAGCCAAGACATAGGGTCAAATTTTGGAAATGATAAGTGCAAATGGAGTGCCAAGTTTGGACCAAAACAGTCTGCAGCTAGAAGAAAAGGATTGGTATAAAAAAGCCTTAATTGAAGACTCAGCAAGGAATCAATTACCAAAGAAGGTAGGAAGAAAAATCAGAGATTGGAAGCTTCGTGGGAACGACAAGGAGGTGGAGGAATGGATTAAAAATCAAAGAAATCACATTCTTTTCTTTGATGGAGCCTCAAAGAACAACCCTGGAAAAGCAGGGGCAGGCGGATTAATTTTGGATCCGAAAGGCGAGACAATAGCTACTTATGAATGGGGGCTAGGAACAATGACGAACAATAGGGCGGAGGCATATAGTTTGCTAATGGGCACTAATATCCTCAAAAAATATCAGTTAAAAGATCCTATTATAATTGGTGACCCGACAATTATAATAGCAGCAATGGAAGCAGGGAGAGACTTCAAAAATCTAGCTTTAAATAAAATTCGACAAAGAATTATGGACAACATAAAGAAGCTGGGGAATGTTGTTTTTAAACATGTTTTTAGAACCCAAAACAAGGAGGTCGACTCACTGGCCAACAAGGCAGCGGAACGGAGAGCTGGAATGGTGAAAGAAAACCATGAAATTTATGAACAAGCAATTCCATAATTCGTTCCCTCAAAGGGACAGGTCTAAGATTCAAAGCATAGTTAATCACATCAAATCAATTGCAGCAAGGAATCAAAATATGAATAAGCAACAGGAGATCCATCTGTACATGACTGGCAAAAAAATCTTAGCCAATCCTTCTCGAACAATGAGGAGAATCTTCATAATTAAGAATCGGAGGCATCATGATTTATAATAGAGAGAATTGCCCCCAAGATCAACAAATAGTAGCTAAAGGTCAAATCAATCTTAGCAGTGTTCATTCTGAGCTGAATGGAAAATCGGGCAAGCACCGTAGTCAGTGAGATATTCATGAGCAGGCCGAGAAGAGTCATGAGCTCAGCATGCTCAATCAAGCCTTTAAAAATAACCTCAAGCACAGGAACCTTCATTATCAGAGGCAGCATCGGGAAATAGAAATTAAAGAGCAACGAACTTTAATTATCAATACACAGGAGCTAAGCAGAGGACAACACAGAAGGAGTAGAGAAAAACATCAAGGAAGAGAATGTACAGTGCAACAAGGAATCCACAGCCATTGAGAAATCCAAAATAACTCAGATAGTCAAAGGAAAAATCATGACAACGAGGAACAACACATGAAAGATGTCAGTTATGGTAGCTCAGATCACAATTTTCATGAGAAAAGCAGAGGCACTGGGAAAAATCGAGGCAGATTGAAGGAACAACAAAAATACGAAGGAACAACAGTAGAAGGAACAGTAACCAGAAGGAACAGTAACAGAAGGAACAACAACCAGAAGGAACAACAGCAGAAGGAACAACGCCAGAAGGAATAGCAACCAAAAGGAACAACAGCAGAAGGAACAACAACCGAAGGAACAATAGGCCGAAGGAACAACAAGAAGATGAAGGAACAAAAGTAGAAGGAACAACGCTAGAAGGAATAGCAACCAAAAGGAACAACAACAACAAAAGGAGTAGCAGTCGAAGGAACAACAAGCCGAAGGAACAACAGACCGAAGGAACAACAGGCCGAAGGAACAACATCAAGGAACAACAAGCAGAATGAACAGCAGAAGAAGGAACAACAACCAGAAAAAGGAACAACAACATAAGGAACAACAAACGAAAGAAAAACAGACCAAAGGAATAGCAGGTCGTTGGAACAGTAGCAAGGAACAACAAGCAGAACGAATAACAGCACAATGAACAATAAACTTAAGGAACAAAATTTACTCTTCCAGTTTACAAACCATAAATTTTTGTGAAATATGCGATGTAAATTTGTTTTCTTAGCGGTTCAATATGTTAAACAATACTCTAGAATAGTTAAAAAAAACTTCTGAAATTTTGATACCAAGCACAGGAGAAAGGTCTGCATGCCTATTCAACCGCTCAATCTATCATCTCAAAACAACCGAATGTAAAAGGAGCTTGCTCCAAAATCCTTTTTTGATAATATAACAACTATCCGATCTTGTTAAAAAAAAAAACTAAATATATTAAAATATGTTTTTTAATAATATAATAAGTCATTTTAAATTGAAAATTTGTGAAAAAAAGTATAATTCATAAAAATAGAAAAATTAAAAAAGGTTAAATAAAAAGGAATAAAACAAAAAACAAAAAATTAGTAAACAATTAGAAAAAATGGAAGTTACTAAACGTGTTTCTAACTAAATAATTAAATAAATGTTTTTTAATTAATAATAAGTCATTTTAAAAGAAATTTTGTGAAAAAAAAAAAAAAAAAAAAAAAAAAAATTCATAAAAAAAACAGAAAAATAAAAAGTAAATAAAAAGGAAATAAAACAAAAAAAACAAAAAAATCGTTAACAAATAGAAATGGAAGTTACTAAACAACCCATAATAAGAACCAAATCAATCACTTTATAAATAAATAAATTTAAATAATAATAAAAATACAAAAAATGAATTCTAATGTAAGAACTAATACCTAGTCAAAACAAAATTGAATGCCTTATACCATGGAGCAACATGTATAATAAATAGATAATATTAGAATAATAGTTAATATTATAGTTATTAATATATTATAATTTTAGTGTGAATATATATATTTTAATGAATTAATTTTAATTTAAATTTAATTATGTTAAATATTTTTGTAATATATTAATTGTTTTTAATCTTTTTTTGTTTTAAAAATTACCATAATTAGCAAAAATTTAATAAAACTTGGAGATTATTTTGATTTAAAAATTAGTTCATCCATTTGAACAAAGTTAGAACAATTCTCTCTCTTAAAAAAATAATAATGTACTATATGTCTAGTTTAACTATTAGATGAAATGATATTTTTTGTTTTTTTGGTCAAGTTTTCGAGCATCTAGTAGAGATTTTTAAGAATTATAAGTTTGAATTGTTTAATATGAAGACTTAGAGTGTCTCATGGGTTTTAAGGGTGTTGAATCAATTTATGCATTCAAAAATGCATTTTAAACAACATGAAATCACAATCTTGCTCAAAATTACATTACCGCATTCCAATAAAAAAAGACATATATATATATATGTGTGTGTGTGTGTGTGTGTGAAATATATATTAATTATAATATAAATTGTATATTATAAGAAGGCAACATAACTAGCGTTGCCTTCTGCCTAGTTTAATTATTGAACATTGAATAGTATGAATTAACTATGACAGTTGAATAAACTCAACATTGTAGATGGAATAAACTCCATGTTTAATTAATACAAAAGACAATGACACATGCAAAATCATGTTAAACCATTCATAAATGCATGAGTTTTTTTTTGTTAAAGCAAAACAAAAATTTGCATTTGGAGTGCTTGAAGGAGAGCATAATCTAACAAGTTACAATATTTTGACTAAACATAAAGAATAATATAAATTTGCATTGGAGGTGTTTGAAAGAAAAGTATATAGCATTTGCACTTTAAGTGGGAATTTAGTATGTCAAATGACAATATCTTGACAAAACATAATTTAATGTAATCTATTTAATCCATTTTTGTTAATGAGTAGAATAATTATATTTTCAGATTAACAAAATAAGTGAAACTGAAGCATATCAGGAAATAAGTAAAACAACACAATATTCAAAATATTTTTTTTTAATAAAGGGAAAATGTTCAAAACATTTGTGCAATTTAAAAAGTAAAAATATTGTTGTGGTAATATCACTATTAACAAAAAAAAAAAGTGGCATTCTTTTGTTGGACATCAATGTTTTTGTGGATGAACATAGTAATGTTCATTCTTCTTTCAACATTAGCATTTAAGACCTATAATACTTGTTTATGAGTTTTCATCATACCCGCATGAGGAAATATAATACAAAGTGCTTATTAATGCTTGCGTAAATAGAAAATTTTAGCATGTTGTTATGTGACTAAAAACTAAAGGTGGAAGAATGAGGATGATACATGAGGAGACAAGACAAACTTGCTAGTTGGAGTTTTGGCTCATTATGTTTTTCTTGTTGTTGTCGTCAGCATCTAGAATCTCATTGTCACCATTGAGAGTGAAAAGACTATGAATCTGTAAATTGTGCAACTTATAAAATGTTGTTGTTGTTTTTTTTTACAGATATTCTTGGTAAGACATTTAAGCTAATTCGAGTAGTAGCTTCTTTAAAACTAGTATATTTCTAAGGCAACAACATAGGATGTTGTTATCAAGAGTTCTTATAATGCACTTGATAAAATGTAGAAAGAGAAAAGGGGTTTGTTGTTTGCACTTAATGCAAAATATTGGCATGTCTTCTATCATCGCAGATGATGACATTGGGCAACTATAGAGTGCATAGATAGGTTCAAATGGTGTAGAGTATGCGTTTGCAGTGACAAGTATTCCTTGGACATGTTAGAAAAGAAGACTAGCCAACAAATGTATAATGAAAAACAAGTAGCTGTGGAATGAAAGATAAGTAGATTACTGGGTATGTGCTTACCTAAATCTATCTATCGATTATTTTTTGAGGTCTTATTGTATCTCAGTGTTCAAATGCATTATGAATGTCGCCTATGTTGTGCGAAATGCTTTTTCTTTGAGGTCTTTTCTTTTTGTTATATTTTTGAAGAACATAATTGACATATCTCCACTTTGTAGGTTTTGTTCCATTTCATTGTAGATATGTGCAAAGTTTTCAAATAGTTGTAGCTATGATATAAAGTACCAAAAAAAATGTAATTTTTCATATTGCATAGAGACAATAAGCTAAAATTCATAAGACTAATGGGTGAGTGGTGCAAGGGTGAGCATGTTATTGATGCCTTATCATCTTCAGAGCTTTCGTCTTTGATTTACAATGTGTATTACATTCCAACTTTTTGAACTGTTGTTACAAGTGTTGCAATTGTTCCAATTGGGAATGTTTTTATGCTTTTTCCCAACTATTTTATTATTGTATTGGGAACAAATTTGTATTCTACACAAACTCTCTCAATGTTTTATACACTGCTTTTATTATCTAACAACATAATGCGGGTGCAGTGGCCACGGTCATAGTTTGCTTTTGGCACAATATGGAAATTTGTGATTGCAATTCCTTTTCTTGGAAAGATCTTTTGATTGTGTTTTTTGATGAAGTCACTTGGAAGAACCATTGTGATTTTCATCAATCCTTGTTGATCATTCAAATCAGCGAGTATTTTTTGATGCGTTTTTGTTGCTCTGTCCAAAAATGTGTTGTAGACAACCATGACATCGCCATGAAACAATTTTCAAGATTCATATATGTTCAATTATTCAATTGGTATTGGAATGGTTATTGGCTTGTGTACATACCATGAAAATCAGAGTCAATTACAAGAAGCCAGTGTTGAAATGTATATTGCAGATTTGACAGATGCAAATAAGCAATGGGCATAGTTTGACTTGCCTTGTTACTTATTTTTGTATTTGTTTTTCTTGTTGTGATGTTGCATTGCTTAGATGTGCAAGGCTACAAGGTGTTTAGAAAAATGCAATTAGTGACAATGGATACATGGAAACTACTATATGAAAATAAATAAATAAAAATAGAAGTACAAATAGTATTTGTAAATACTTGCCTTTTCTTTTTTTGGTCATTGCAACTTTGATCCATTTTTCTTCTATAGTAGAAAGGAAATTGCATTAGAAGCTTCTTTGCACATGGATGTAATGGATGGTTGCAAAAGAACATTAATGAATGGTTAAGCTTCAATGGCAACAAAAAGGGGAAAACTGCTTTAATTACAAATATGGAAAGAGTTCAATATGTTTTATGATTCATTTGCATATATATGGTCCATTCCATTATAAGACAAATTGTGTCATGATCTGACCAATATGTATCTAGCTTGTAGATCTTGTAGTTGTGTGTTATGTTAGACCATACATGATTAATTAGTGATGTGGCCACATAGGCATTTGTATCTAGAAGAAAATGGAGGTTGTAGCTATGCATATAGTTTGTTAGTGTCTTTGTCTATTGGTACTTTGGCGCATGTTAACATTGAAATCTCCTACGATGACTATTGGTTTACCAATAGATACATCGCATAATGTTTTTTTTAATAATATTCGGTATATTGGGAAATGTGGCATAGGGTGTTGCATAGACATTGAAAATTGTAATCTACATTCCATGGAGAACGATACTTTCCATGGACAATTGTATTGCTTGCATTATGCAAATTTTCCTGTGGATGCTAGTATAAACCCCTTTGGTTTCGAAGGATTAGTTGAATGATGAGCATTATAAAACCATATGAGCTTTGAAATATTACTTTTGTTGTAAATGTTTTCCCAATTCTAGCTCCTCCAGTCAGGAATAGATACAATGGATTGTCCACGTTCATGCGATTTTTTAGTGCAATGTCTTTGATAATTGCTTGTTGTTCCCTATTGAGCATTCTTCTTAGCTTGTGATGTTCCACATTTTCAACTAGAATTGGATGCTATGACAAATGGAGTCCAATATTCAATTGTATTTTTTTCCATGGTGATAGGAACATTGAAAGTCTATTTGCAAATCATATTTTTCGCTAAAGTGTTCAATGATTTTCTGTTTTTTCATTCTATAAATGGGATCTATGGATTTTTTTTGGATTTCCTTAATTTCATTTTCCAAATTGCCCCATAGTGGGTTGATGTTATATGTGAATTTAGATTCATTTATTTTTATTGTGTCTTCATGTGAGATATACGCAGCTTCCCATGAGACCAAGTTTTGTTTCAATGCATTCATGTTCTTTTCAAATCTAACATGTAGCAAAAGCTTTTCCCTACAATAGTTTTCATAGTCAATGTGCTTTTTGTACTTGATGAATCATATTACCATTGGTTTCTTTCTTCTTGAAATGGGTGTGCCATTTTTGTTGTACCTTGAGGCAAATTCACCAAGGCATACACGCTTTATAGCATTAGGTCGACCAATGTAATAATCAGTAATTGAATTACACATTACATTTTCGTAGTCGTCATCTTCCTGTTTTAGTAGGAACGATGACTTGAGGATAAATGTGCGTTCATACATTGGTGTTTTGTTTATAAATATGCCTTCCCGTGAGCTATGATTCAATGGAAGAGAAAGTGCTATATGTACTGCTTGTTGGGATGACATCTATTGGAGATTAAGTAAAGCATTGTCGAATAAACGTATCATTTCAATAACATTTAATTTGCTCTATTCATGTTCTCTTCTTATTATTTTTAATGCATTTGTCATTGATTTGTCAAATTTTGTCTTGTAAGATGTGCAATATGATGCATATGCGTATGCATTAAGGACAAATTGGGCATCAATATTTGCATTCCACAATTGTGGCATGTTCTTTGAAAAGCTATTGTTCCAAATGTGAGAGGGTTTTCATTCTAATAAAATCATTGGTTGCTTCAATGTACTTTGTATTGTTACAATGTATTCAGTTTTGAGTCAAATGTAATTCATCAAAAAAATCGTCAAAAGTATTATTGCTATCATATTTTTTGGTTTCTAGGATATCATGCAACAATTTCACTTTCTGTTCATTGTGTCATCCAACAATGCAATTGGTTCAAGAACTTTCACGCTCCTCATGTGTGACATTGAGAAAATGTATCTACAATGTGAGCTTTTTCTCTTTCTATAACTTTTTGTATGGTGTTGTTGATGTATATTTGTAAGCTATGGATCAAGGTGTTATGTGTTACAAGTCAAATAATTATTGATGATAATATCATTGTTACTATTGGTTCCATATATTGGTGCATTTTCTACCCATATAAACCCATGTTCATGTTCGCTTCCTATATTTTTGAATTCAGTACGAAGTAGTGATCTACTACATTTTTTTTTTATTTTTTTTTTTATTTTTATTTTATTTTTTTTTATATTTTTTTTTATTTATTTTTTTTTTTTTTAATTTTATTATTTTATTTTTTTTATTTATTTATTTATTTTTTTTTTTTTTTTTTTTTTTTTTTTTTTTTTTTTTTTTTTTTTATTTTTTTATTTTTTATTTTTTTATTATTTTTATTTTTTATTTTTTTTTATTTTTATTTTTTTTATTTTTATTTTTATTTTTTTTTTTTTTGTTTAGAATCATTTGCCTTAAACATGAATTCTATGCTTATTAATGAGTGCGTTCACTGATGTCTTTCTTATGTATAGTCATGTGCAGCTCATTGTTTCAATATGTTTTAATTTTTTCTTTATACATGCAATTGGTCAATATGTTACCAATGGAGCCCATTGATGTTCACGTTGTAAATGTGAAAAATAAGTTTAATGGTCCTTGTTGATGTATCATGGAGAATATATTTTTCTTCATCTGTTGCAAGAAATTAGGAGAATTATTATGTGTTTAAAATCCATGTAACTAATGTCGCTTTTAAGAATGTTGTCCAAGTTTGGTTTGTATTTAACATCTTTTGCTAGTAACTTCGTTCCTTTTAATTTCCCTTTTCTATTTTTTATTGAAATCCATGAAAGAACTTTTTCAATTATTATTCGCAATGTTTTGAAAAGCAGATTTGTTGTGTGGTAAGAGAAATCACCACTACAATGAATTAACTCCCATTGCACATTTTTTTGGTCGCAAAAAGTTTCTACAATGTCACTATCATGTGGATATCTAAATAAAAAGCGATGGAAAGTTCATTTCTTCTACCTCTTTATGTCTAAAATTTCCAAGGGGGCCTTGCCCTCCAGCTGGAGCAACTTCAATTAGCTTTCTTGCAAATCATGGATGCATTGGGACCCTATGTATCCATGTACCAATGTTTCAATTGGTGTTTCATTTTCCAAATCGCTACTTGTTTCATTTTTGTCTTCAATGTCAATGTTTTCATTTGAAGCATTTAACACAGTTGATTGTAGGATGCTATCACAATTTATATTTATGCTAATGTTTTCAGCTTTATATAGGTTCCAAGGACATGGTTCCTTCAATGCATTCATGACATTGTGCACACAAAATTTTAATGTTTGAAATGCAATTTTTATATTCCAATCATCTTTTCAATGCAACAACGATTGTTTTTGTGTCTTCCATATATTGTGGCAAATGGATTTTGAACAATGTTTGTTTGGACAGGAACATTGATAATCTATCATGTTAAACCCATTTTAATATATGGACATTGATCTTACTATTTTTATGTGTTTTCATTGGCGTCACGATATACTACAATTTGTCTTCATTCTTATATGCATTTGTTGGCATAGGTGCATGTTGTGTGTTCAAGGATGTTGTTTTTATTGGCAATATTTGACAATGTACATTGTATATGTTGCCATGTTCATCTATTGACAAAGGTGCATAATGAATATGCAGTGTATCTATTTCAAATGATACTATATTGTATGTTGGCTTGAACAACTATTGCATTGGAAAGAATTGGCAGTGCTTCTAATTAGAAAGGACCATTCTCATATGTTTACTTTGAATATTATTGTTACCCATTTCAAAGAAAATGCCTTGCCTTCAACCCCACCTTTCTCATATGGCATTGCCAAATTAATAAGGTATGCTTACCAATTTGTAACTTTTTTTTAGTTTTATGACATTATTTGATAGATATTTTAGTAAACAATGCAATGCATCTTGTGCATTTCACATTATCAAATTGAAAAATGATTGGACAATGTAAAGTCTCAAGGATTTTACATCAAAGTCAAGTGTTATCAAATGAAAAAGTACATAGAACATGTTCTCTCCACAAATGGATATAATATTTGTTGCTTTATGCAATCCATGGGTTTTCATTTTGTTACTCATTGTTTGGCAATAACTTTGTATATCTTTGCAAGAATGGGAAAAGTATTCATTGCGTGTGACAATGGTTTGACCTATTTTCCTGTATAACAATGGTTCATAGAGCCTGTTAAGAGGGTTCTCATCATGGAACAATATATGCAATGGGTTCGCTGTTTTGTTTGAGTTGAAGAGAAAATATTTTTTTGTTGTTGTGCTCAACCAAATTCCTTTTATTTTAACCATTTGGCCAACCAACATATGCAAAATGTGTCTCCTCGTAGTCTTCATTTGTTGTTAGTAGCACCATTTCAAGCAAGGAGATCCATCCTCCATAAATATGTTTCAATGTCATGAATTCCATGAAGCTGATACAAGAAATCAGGTGCTAGCTTGTAATTAAAAGATTATATTGCTTCTATGTGCCCTTGTTTGAGGCATATCAAGAAGTGGTCAATTATTCCATTTTGCAATTTAGTGGACATATAATAAAAATGCAAAATCACTTCAATTGCATTGAAAATACAATCGCGTGGAGTGTATGAAAATGGTTGAAGTCTAAAAAGATTATTTGTGTTCAAGACATCATCAATAGTCACATCATTGTTGCATTTCTTTTTTGATTGGAAATTGTAGATATCAATTATTTCAACCATATTTCTATAGTTGTTTGGTGAAAGTTTTTGTTGAAATTGGTTAACTAAATGCAATTGTCCAGTGGTTGCAAAATTAGGAAACTTGGAAGAGGAAGGAGAAATTGTATTTGCAATGGAGCACAGCAAAATGGATGGTATGATGCAGTGCGCAACTAACCCGACTTTTTTTACTTTCACGGATTTGCAAAACACCTCTACAAGAGAAGACAATGCAGTTGCCATATGAGTTTCTATCCGTGAAACTATTAACTTATGACGTACAACAAAAGATAATAAAACTTCAAGAAAATAGAATAATCAACAACGAATGGATTGAGCCTATCATACTTTCACTAGTTTGTGTTCCCTAGTAAATTTTGCAATTTCTTATCACATTTGTAGAAAGATGCAATTCCTAGGAAATTCAATTTTATTTATGGTATAAGTTTTTTTTATCTTTTCCTGGTTGTTGTTACTTGTATTTTTCTATTATTCACATTGATATGGATATGTATGCATAGTAAAGTGGAGCCTTAGAAAGCCAAAAAGGCTATGGAGTTTAACGAAGGATCAAGGACAACAATAGTGTTTTGCACAACAATTGCGAGTAAAGGCACGTGGTACTAATTCTCCTATAAAAAGGATCTGCAATAGCCTAATTAAACATAGAACGAAGACCATGCATATGGTCTAGTGGCGTTCTATTTGCTATATGAAATTAATTGTAAATTTTTCTAAAAGCAATTTAATCTAAATATGATCTGAAATTAAAATTGAAGGATTCTTGAAAAGTTTTGCAAGCTAGTTTATGTCTTATGAGTAATGGATCGAAATTGCAAAAGAACATAAAGTAACTAAAAATTTGCGGATTTAAACAATGAAATATAAACAACATGCAACATCACAAAACAATAATTTGATGATGTAGTTCACCCCTCCTGGGCTACGTCTTCGGGTCCATCTTCCAATGTTGGCCCTTCAAATTATATGCTCAAATGAAAGTTACATCAACATGCAATGCTCAAATTGCAAAAATAACATTGTCATTATGTCCACAACACCCAAAAACCCCTGTGTAGGCTCTTCTTGGGCTCAAAAACGCTGAAAATTGGCCAAGTTAGGCCTCCTTCTTCATTTCTTTGCTAATTGTTCTGCAAATTCGTCCCTCTATCAAAATTGGCAACGAAAAATTGGCTTTGGTGGCATTGCACAAGGACATTTTCACAAAAACAGGTGGCAGGATCGACCATGAAACCCGCCGATAATAATGCAATTTGTCAGATGGTTAATTGGACTCTCACGCCCTAATTTTTCACCTTCGGCTCAATCATATGGTGATCAATGCGACCGTGGGGTATGACCCAGAGGCCACGCACTCGTTGACCCCCACTCCTGTTTGTTTGAGGTGTAATGTGGTCACAGGATGGGCACGAGTAGGGTGCCATGTGCTCGTCCCTCCCGTTCCATCCGTCGTTGATTATGTTGATATGAATGGAAATGGAGCTAGGGCCATGCGCACCGTCCCTCCGCCTTTCGCCACGGTCATGCACTATACCATATAACTCGAGGCAAAGTCGTTGGGCATGCGCACCGTTCCTCTCCCCCCCAAACTGCTAACCACTACACCTTAAATATATGTGGCCGACATTATTTTAATAAGTAACAATATGGCGTAATAGTAGAATGGTGATTTGTGTTGCCGGAGGTCACAGTGTCGAACCTCGGGAAGTTCAGTTGGTCGAATAACCAAAATTTTGCACAAATAATTAGAGCCATGTAGTGGCATTCTATTGGGCTATGTGGCAGCCTTTCATTGGACCACGTGGTGGCCTGTGGTTAACCCAACCATAATCACCACCAACCAATAAAAACTCGCCACTTGTCCTCATAGGATTGGCCCGTTTGACCACTATACCGCCTAGTCAACCTGTTGATGTCAGCGCCATATCATCATATTGTCTACCAAGTCAACCCTACAAGTTGACTTTTTTGTTGTTTGCCAAAAATTATAGAATGCGATAACTTCCTCATACGATGTCAGATTGAGGCGATTAAAGCGTCGTTGGAATTAGAAGGACAATATCTATGATTTGGTGCCAGTTTGGGGAGAATTTGAGCAGTTTGATTTTTGAAAACATATTTTTAATCCCCTGGATCATTCCTCCCCACTAGAAGATTTTGAACCACCAATAATTTGTTTTTACTCAGCAAGTGAGGGTACAACTCCCTCACTTTCTCGATCTCAATCCACCTTGCTTTACTTGGATCAATACCTTTGAGCCCCACTCTAAGATACTCCACATTGCCTCTGCGTGAAGTCCTTATCGCCTTGTCAAGAAATGAGTTTTCCTGCAACACATTTAAATATTCAGGAGAAAAATCTTCTATAGATGGAATCTAAACATTCTCTTCTTGATCATCAATCATCGAAGGCTCATAAAATCTCAAGTTTTCCACATTTAGAAGAAAATAAATTTGCATGTAAGGTGACAAATCTAATCAGAAAGCATTGTTACCAATCTTCTCCAAATTTTTGAAAGGACCCTATCTAATTGGCTTGAGCTTTTTACCTTCACCTTGTAGTCTTTCCTTGGGGATATACAACTAAAATTTATCTCCCACTTGGAAATCATGACCAACTTGATGCTCGTCATGTCTTTCTTTGTACTTGGATTTGGTTTCTCTAGCTGTTCTTGTACCCTTTGATGCACTAGCTGAATTTGTTCAATGAAATGCTTGGCTTTGTCCACATCACCATGTCCATCTATTGCAATATATCTTCCAAAGATGAAATCCAAAGTAGACTTTGGAAAATAACCCAAATAAGCTTCAAATGGAAATACTTGTGTAGATTAATGATTAACATGGTTGTAGGCATGCTAGATGTAATGTAAATGCTCATCTAAAAGTTTAGGATGCTTACCCCAATATCCTCGAAGGAGATGCACTATTTTTTTGTTCACTACTTCTATTTGGCCATCCATTTATGGGTGAAATGCGGTGCTCTTCTTCAACTTTGTGTCCATGATTTCCCATAAACTTAACCAAAAATTCCCGACAAATCAAGAATCTCAATAAAAATAATAGAAGTGGGTAACCCAAAGTGAAACCATACATTTTGGAAGAACATCTTTGTGGTCTGTTCAGTTGTAACCTATTTATTACATGGCATTAACACACACATTTTGCTAAAACGATCCACAACAACATATAGATAATCATGACCTTTCCTAGACATTGGTAGTCACCCAACAAAATCCATATAAATATTTTCCCAAAGATGGGAAGGAATAGGAAGTGGAGTGTACAAACCCAATTTCCTATTGCTTGGCTTGCTAGTTGCATACATGGAACATCCTCTCACATCTTTTGAAACAATTTCATTCACGCGAGTTTGAATTTGAGAAACTATTTTGCCTACACCAAAGTGACCATCAATAAGAGAAGTGTGGGCTTCCCTTATGACATCGATTCTTTCACCCTCTGGAACACATAAATTGCCAAGATTATACAACAACTTGTTATGAACATGATAATCCAACTCTTCAACATTATTGCCTTAGCTCAAAGTTGCATAAACATCTTTAAAATCTTCATATTGAGCATATTGTTCAATATATCTTTCATTCATGATTGAGTTATGCTTACAAATAATAGATGCATTAACAATAGGCCTTGATAAGATATCTGCAACCTTGTTGTATATAGCTTTCTTATACCTGATTACCAAATGAAATTGTTGCAGGAATCCCATCCACCTGAAATGTCTTACTTGTTGTAGCTTGATTTGCGATTGTAAATATTGAAAAGGTTGACGGTCAGTATGAATAATTGTTTCTTTACCCATCAAAAAATGCTTCCATTTCTTCACGCTTTGTATCAAAGAATACAACTCTTTATCATAAGTTGAAGAGTTAATTACTGCATTAGTAAAGGTTTCAGAATGATAACAAATTGGCTTACCATGCTGCATCAAAACTACTCCAATTGCATATTCACTTGCATCAGTTTGAATTTCAAATGGCTGCTTAAGGTTTGGAAGTGCTAGAACTGGCGCTGTAATGATTTTCTCTTTCAAAGTGTCGAAGGATTTTTGCTGCTTGCCACCCCATTGAAAGACTTGTTTCACACTTGTCAAAACATGTAATGGTGCTGCAATGAGTGAGAATTTAGCGATAAATTCTCCAATATTGGGTTGCTCCCAAAAAGCTCCTAACTTTTGTTACATTGTTGGGTTTAAGCCGATTCACAATGACATCAACTTTTGAGGGATCAATCTTCAATTCACCCCCTCCTACTATATGACCCAAATAGACCAAAGAGGTTTTCCAAAATTCACATTTAGACGTCTTCAAATACAATTTTTCCTTTTCCAAGACATCTAAAACTTGTTTCACATGCTTGACATGCTCTTCACCAGTCTTACTGAAAATCATAATATCATCTAAGTATACTATGACAAAATCATCAAGGAATGGTTGCAACATATCATTCATAACTCTCATGATTGTTGCAGGTGCATTGCAAAGCCCAAATGGCATAACTAAACATTCAAATAAACCTTGTTTTGTCTTGAAAGCAATTTTCCAAATATCATCTTCAACAATCCTTATCTGATGATAAGAACTTCTCAAATCTAACTTAGTAATGTAAAGAAATTCCTTTAATTTATGTATCAAATCATCAATGCAAGGAAGAGGATAGCAATTCTTTATCGTGTGTTATATGGAATTTGCATCTACGGATAAACACATTTTCCCTAGGTCGGTAGCTACACCTAGAACAATAGAAAGAAAGTAGTTTAACCTTTTCTTGTAGAAGATAGATGAGATGGAGGAACTTAATTGTAGTCTTTCGCTTCCTTGATCTCTTTTGAATCGCTCCCGTCGCTCCCACTTGAACTAAATTCGCTCAAAAGGTACCTGTATCAAGAGAAACGGAAATAAGAAATGATCAAAGCATGCATGATCTATCTACTATAAAACAGTGGAATCGAAGACATTGAAACACATAATCATCACATATATGAACAATAATATGAGAAAAGGACTAAACTCTTTATTAATGTAGAAGGAAGAGTATCACCCAATATAGTTTTATCCTATGCCACTCCTCTAGCTTCAGTCCAACCCTCGCCACATCAAAAACACACCAATCGAGCAACATAACATTGCTTGACATGAACTCAATTCTCAAACCAACAGAATTTCCTTACAAACTTCAGATTCTAGCCCCCTAATCACTATGATGAGTGCTCAATTTATAGGAAATGGAGGTGGTTTTTTCATAAATGAGGGTATTGAATGGCCTTCCACACTTGGAGTTAGTTTCCAAGGAGCAAGGGATGAGAGGATAGGAGGTTAATAGATCCTTAGCCTATCCAGTTTCGAGCTCATAGGAGGAGATAATAGATGGGATCCTTCTAGAATCATCTATAATGAAGGAATATTCCCAAAACCCTATGCAAATTTCGCTCAATCTCGCCTAGCGCAGGTCAAAGAGGGCCTAAGTGCGCTGCAGTGTAGGCCATAATGGATCTTGGGTTGTGTTATATTCTTTCCACGACTAGCCCACGTAGTTAACCAAGGGGTTAGAGGGGGGGTCACATGGGATTTGAGGCATACCCATAACCCCACTTTATGGGGCCCGGTAGTGCCCCGAAAAATTGTGGTTTTGGAACATATGTTAGGTTGGGCGAACCCAGTTATGGTTTTGTGCATGATTTTCGCACATGTTTTTTAGACGCGATGGTTTTTGGTCCATGGTATTGGATGCTTCGACATGTATAAATATGTATTGTAACATTGAAAGGAACATAATGAAAAATCAAGCTAGTAGTCCCGATTTTGGGATCCAGGGGAAATCTTTGTGTATATGTGTTATGCTCTCGCATTGTTTATTTTATGTGTTTTAGAATTCGTATGCAGGTAATTTCTATACGGGGCTAAAACCTACATTTGGTATCAAAGCTGTTTTGGCTTCAAGCGACACCTTTGTTGCTAAGGGGTTTCGCCCGGGCCTATGGTAGACCCTGTTCAGTGGGAGATCTGCGAGATCGATTCTGGTGGTGAAAGAAGATGGCGAGCAGTGGAAAGATAGAGATCGAGAAATTTAATGGCCAGAGTTTTGAGTTGTGGAAACTCAAGATGGAGGATATGTTGGTGGACAAAGATCATTGGATCGTGGTAGGTCCAGGTACTAAACCAACGAAAGTGTCCGATGAAGAATGGAAGAAGTTGGGTCGGAAGGCAAAGAGCATAATATGTTGTGTGTCTTAGATTCAGTATTGTTGAATGTATCAGGGGAAGTTACAATGAAGGCTTTGTGGGACAAGTTAGGGATTTTGTACCAATCTAAGTCTCTACTGAATAAACTGTTCCTATGGAAAAAGTTGTATAACCTGAGGATGAAAGATGGAGACTCAGTGACAGAGCATCTGAATGCATTTAATACTATGGTAAGATAGTTAGGATATGTTGATATTAAAATTTTAGTTGAAGATAAGTGCATCAGTTTGTTGTGTTCTCTACTAGATTCGTGGGATAGTCTGGTTATTGCAATAGGTAGCAATGCAATTGCCTTGTAGTTTTATGAAATAGTCTCAGCATTGATGATGGAGGAGATGAGACGAAAATATGGAGAGCCAGAATGGCGATGCCTTGTCTGTACGAGGATGGTCCCAAAACAGAAACAAAAATAAGTCATCGAGTGGGAGATCTAAATATAGAGGGAGATCTAAATCTCTAGGAAAACCTGTAAAGGTGGTGTGCTGGAAATGTGGAAGGGAAGGCCACTTCAAAAGGAACTGTAAATCTAAAGCTCCTGACAAAGGAAAGGGATCTGATGAGGCTCCTTCTGCAGAGGTGAAAACCACCTCAGATGAAGGTGGGTATGTGTACTTGGCTTCTTCAAGTACACATGTAGATCATGAGGCATGGTTGATTGATTCAGGTGCATCCTTTCACTTCACTCCCCATAGAGAGTGGTTCTGCAAGTATGAGAAATATGATGGTGGTGATGTCTTCTTGGGGGATGACAGCAAGGCTAAAATCGTTGGTCGCGGAAAGGTAAAGTTAAAGTTTCAAGGTGGAAGAGTTAGAACACTTTCGGGTGTTCTACATATTCTTGCATTGGCCAGAAATCTAATTTCTGTAAGCAAGCTGGATGATGCAAGTGTAAAAACAGTGTTCGAGAAGGATACCTACAAGATGGTTCGGGGAGCACTGGTATTGATGCGGGGAGTTCGGATTGGAACTCTGTACTTTTTGCAAGGTAGCACGGTTGTTGATGGGTGCAACAGTTCTGTGGTTCTTGAAAGTGGAGCAGAAAATCTAGTGGTCTCTGGAGAGAAGACCATGCTGTGGCATCAAAGGCTTGGACATATTGGAGAGAGAGGCCTTCGAATGCTCATGGTAAAGGTATGGTAGAAGGTATGAGTAATAGCTCTCTGGATTTTGATTTCTGTGAAAATTGTGTATATGGGCAGGAGAATCGGTTGAGTTTCCCTTTGGTGGTAAGAGGGCGAAACGGATATTAGAGCTTGTGCACAGTGATGTGTTTGGACCTGTGAAGGTTCCATCAGTGGGTAAGTCTGTGTACTATGTATGATTTATAGATGACTTCTCAAGGAATACATGGATATATTTCCTTAAGAAGAAATTTGAAGTCTTTGACGGGTTTAAAGAATTTAAGGCTCTCGTGGAAAATCAGACAGAGAAGAAGATAAAGGTGCCGAGGACAGATAATGGTGGAGAGTTTTGCAGAAAGGAATTTGAAGAATTCTGTAAGAATTGTGGTATAGCACGACAGAAGACTACTCCAAATACACCTCAGCAAAATGGAGTTGCAGAAAGAATGAACAAGACATTGATGGAAAGGGCAAGAAGCATGCTTAGTGGTGCCGGGTTAGGACAGGAATTCTGGGCAGAGGTGGTGGATATTGCATGTTACCTGATGAATATCTCACCTTCATTAGCATTGGAGGATAAGACTCCACAAGAGGTATGGACTGGTAAGAAACCCTCTCCTTCACATCTGAAGGTATTTAGGTGTGATGCATATGTACATGTTCCAAAGGAGAAATGAACCAAGTTGGATAGTAAATCTGAAAAGTACATCTTTATTGGGTATAACAATGGTTTAAAGGGTTATAAGCTTTGGAACCTAGTAACAAGGAAGGTTGTGTACAACCGAGATGTGGTGTTCAGAGAGGTGAAAGATGTTATTAAATATGAAGTCTCACCAAAGGAACCTGAGAAGATAGAGTTTGAGCTAAAGGAGGAAGAATCAGACTCTCCAGCAGAGGAGGAATTAGAAGATGAAGAGCCACAAACTCCAGCTGTGAGAGATCAGTTCGAGAAAGAAGGCAACCAAAAAGGTATAGTCCATCTGCTTTCTGTTCAAATTTTGCTTTATCTATTACGGATGATGATCCCATAACTGTGAAGGAAGTAGTAGTTTTAGAGGATGGAAAACTATGGAAAGAGGACATGGTTGATGAAATGGCATCTTTGCACAAAAATGAGGCTTGGGATCTGGTGGAGTTGTCGGCTGGAAGGAAACCCATTGGCAGCAAATGGGTGTTCAAGAAGAAGACAAATGCATGAGGAAAAGTGGATAAATACAAGACTCGGTTGGTAGTAAAAGGTTATTCCCAAGTGTCGGGAATTGATTTTGGTGATATTTTTTCTCTTGTTGCCACGATGACTTCTATTAGATTACTTTTATCTGTTGCTGCTGCTTTTGATTTTGAGGTAGAACATATGGATGTGAAGACAACATTTCTTCATGGGGATCTGGAAGAGGAGATCTACATGAAGCAACCTGAAGGCTTTGCGGTGAAGGGTAAGAAAGGACTAGTATGCAAGTTAAAGAAGTCTCTGTATGGGTTAAAACAGTCACCAAGGATGTGGTATCAGAAATTTGATACATTTATACGGGGACTTTGCTACACCAGAAGCAAAGTAGATCACTGTGTGTATTTTAAATTAATTGGTGACCGTGTTATTTATCTGGTCCTGTATGTGGATGATATGTTGCTGGTTGGAAATGACAAAGAAATTATCCAGGATTTGAAGACCCAATTGTCCTCCAAATTCGACATGAAAGATCTCGGTGCTGCAAACTATATTTTGGCATGGAAATTAAAAGAGATCGGGCAAAGAGGAAGCTCTGGTTAAACCAAAGGAAGTATGTCGAGACAATATTGCAGAGGTTTAATATGCAGGATAGTAAACCGGTGAAGGTTCCTATTCCTGCAGGTGTGAGGTTATCTGCTAAACAATGACCCAAGACACAAGAAGAGGAAGAGGACATGTCCCGTGTTCCATATGCAAGTGTAGTCGGTAGCTTGATGTACGCAATGGTCTGTACTAGACCAGACATCGCACATGCAGTGGGAGTATTGAGCAGGTTTATGTCAAAACCAGGGAAGGAGCACTGGACAGCAGTGAAGCGGGTTTTCAGGTATTTGTGTGGCACTAGTGATTATGGTTTGTGCTACCAAGGAAGACCAGGATTGGACAGAGTGTTGGATATCCGTGGCTTTGTTGATGTAGACTGGGCTGGAGATCTGGATCAGAGAAGATCTACAAGTGGGTATGTGTTTCACCTATTTGGAGGTGCAGTCAGTTGGATGAGTAAGAAACAATCTGTAGTGGCACTATCAACTACAGAGGCAGAATACATGGCAGCCACTCATGCAAGCAAGGAAGCAGTTTGGTTGCAGAGATTGTGTTCAAGTATGGGGTTAGTACAGGGAGCTATAAGGATAGACTGTGACAGCCAAAGTGCCATTTTCTTGGCAAAGAACCCTGCTTATCATTCAAAGACAAAGCACATTGATGTTCAGTATCACTTTGTGAGGGATATGATAGAAGACAAAAAGGTGTTGCTAGTAAAGGTGGACACTTTGAAGAATACTGCAGATGCATTGACAAAATCTGTAAGCTCTAAGAAGTTCTCTTGGCGTAGAGAGACAATGGACGTTTCAGGGCTGAAAAAATGACTAAGCTTTGTTGTGACCCCCTGTGGAAAGAAAACAACAAGTGGGAGAATGTTGGGTTGTGTTATATTCTTTCCACGACTAGCCCACATAGTTAACCGGGGGGTTAGAGGGGGGGTCACATGGGGTTTGAGGCATACCCGTAACCCCACTGAAAATTTTGGTTTTGGAACCTATGTTAGGTTGGGCGGACCCACCTATGGTTTTGTGCATGATTTTCAGACATGTTTTTTTGGACGCGATGGTTTTTGGTCCATGGTATTAGATGCTTCAGCATGTATAAATATGTATTGTAACATTGAAAGGAACATAATGAAAAATCAAGCTGGTAGTCCC
>APFE031265756.1:219356-349071 GCA_000404065.3 Pinus taeda
CCAGGGGAAAATCTTTGTGTATATGTGTTTTATGTGTTATGCTCTCACATTGTTTATTTTATGTGTTTTAGAATTCATATGCAGGTAATTTATGTACGGGGTTAAAACCTACAGTGGGCCTACCTGCTCTGCAGTGCAGTTATCCCTAATCAAGGTTGCGTTGGTGTCCCAAGGAGGCATTTCAGGAAGGCTTTGGGCCAAGAAACTTTCATAGAAGGAAGCATTCAATGAGTTGACTTTTCTAGGGCATGTAACAACTGAATTAGGGTTTGATGAGCCCTAATTGTACTAATCTGAATGTTGAGAGTGATGTGCCCAAATAGACTTGTAACAGTTGCCCCCTAAAGCATGAAGTTGAAAATGATAATTTCGAGTGATATGCTTTATTATGTGATGGAGAGGAACTGAAGCGAACGATGACCTACATCGATTACAATACATAATGTCATGATATTTTGGATTTTTCATGAATTGTTGAGGGAAGGCGTACCCATACTCAACATATAAACTTTTCATTACATGCACATAGATAGTCATCTACAGATATAGATCCATGATATGATGACCATCCGTGTAAATCCATTGTACAAATGATTTAGTACTCTCCTGAAATCACAGCCCGGACGGATGAAACTAGATCCAGGGTCTTCTATCGCATCCAATCGTTTGCTTAAGTATGAGTCTAACCATGTGAAAATGTGATCTAAAGTTGAACATGGGAAGACACCGTTTGATTACCAACTCATGATGTACGTTGTTAACAAACTCGAGAGAGATCACCGATAATGATAATGATTCTCAAGGTACTGCAGTACATTCTGCATGGTGTGAATATATGTTTTGATGTCGAACACCATACAAAGTCTTTTGGTCGAAGGCCAGTGGTTTCAACCTGTCACCGGAAGTGAGAAACTTGTCGTTGATATATGCAAGCCTCAAGGTACTGGAAGGGTGTTTCTAAGTCAACTTCCTGGATAATGTGTTGATGTCAACAAGAAGTGACTCGTCGCAAGAGGGCCTTGATGTATCCCTCATCAACGACATGAAACGAGCGTAATGATTTTGAATACATAATTTGACTGACGAGACAAGGTTCAGGAACGACGATCATGAAAATGAAGGTTTATGAGTATTGCAAAGGATGAAGTTTACTGAGTGACTTCTCTTGAACATGTCGGTGACACTGAATGAATTGGCAGCATTAACCCAAAACCAAAGTTATGGATGGTGTGATAGACCATAGGTATGATAACCATAAAGCAGATAACCCAACCCAAATAGTCACAGAGATGAAGTGAAAGTGCCATGTTCAAGAGCGAGTTTCTACCATAAAGTGATTTACCCCTTTTCCCATTTTCCCCAGTCATTGTTGACTAGTACCTCTTTATTTTTTAACAAGCTTAAGGAGGATAACATATGCTTGTAGTATAATTCCACCCTTCGGGTGAATCCATCGCTATGTGATGTTTTAATGAGTATAGCAAAGGTGAAACTCAGTCTTTTCATGATGGACAAGTTTGTCGCCATTTTAATGAGTTTAATGACAACGAGAACTCGATCCTTTTCATGTTTATAGAGTTTGAAAAGGAAAAAAAGTAAACTTCACAATTTCTTTTTCATAAATTTTTCTCTCAAGTCCGAAAAAATGTAAAATAATACAAGAGATAACCTATTGACCATGTTCGATCAACATATTCCTTTTTCGTAAGTAATCTATCTCAGTTCGGAAAAGGGTTAAACTTATACTGAGTAGATGTCGTTTCCAATCTGTTTACGAGCTGAAAAGGACAAGCGCCAAGAAATCTTTTCCCGTTTAAAGAGTCAAAAAAGAGCTTGAAAGCATACCCCCTATGTTTATTTTCTTTTAATGAGTCAAAAAAGGAAAATACTCAACAATCTTTTCATTTTTTATGAGTGAGAAAAGAGCTTCAAGGTGACTCGTCTTAGAGGAACGAGTGGTGTCTTGGATAACAGCTGGTTCGGTGACGTTGGAAATTCACAAAACATGTTGATCTATGTGAAGAGGTTGACTAATAAGACCACTCATTGCAATTGTTCCTCAAAAAGGGTAAAACAACCAAGTGAAAGCGTATGATTGGCCAAGCAGACAATGACGATGGAAGGAGAAAAACTAAGGCTCATCTAACGGAAGAGGTTGATAGAATGGAAATCACGAGGGTTAAAATGGAGATGGGTTCATTTCTACACAAGCTTGAACCATAAGGAACTATGCTTGGATTCAGTTTCATGTTTACACAAGCTTGAAACGAAAAACTATGCTTGGATTGGTTTACATTCCCCCAACATGATGAATCGATTCTAGGTGAATAAATGAAAAACTATGGTTGGATTAGTTTACATGCCCCCAACATGATGACTTGATTCTAGGTACATAAATGAAAAACTATGCTTGGATTGGTTTACATGCCCCCAACATGATGACTCGATTCTAGGTGCATGCCCCCAAGCTTCATTACATTCACTTAAGTAGACTACTCATGGCTATTAGGTAGATGGAATCAAGGTTCATTTACAAGATCAAGTGAAAGACTCGACTGGGATTTTATGAGATCTAATCAAATACTCGAATTGGAACTTTGCTCTAGGGGACCTTGTTTCATTTTTTAATGAGCTTGACACAAGACAAGGAACTTTGCTCAGATTCCTTGTTTCATTGTTTAACGAGCTTGACACAAGACAAGGAACTATGCTTTGGGACCTGTTGCATTTTTTAATGAGGTTGACATAGTAAAATAACTATCCGCATATTCCTTGTTTCATTTTTTAACGAGCTTGAAACAAGACAAGGAACTATGCTCATGATTCCTTGATCACGACCCATAAGAGGTCATGACGTCCAAGAGGTTCTCATAAGATGGGAGAATAATGCTCTGGAAGGGATACGTAGCAAGGAATCCATTAGAGAGATCTGGTTCCAATGCCCGCAGTACATAATGCACAACATCACGGAATTGATCATTAGTTGATGTAGGCATGGAACGGTGATCCAAGTCCGGGTGTGACAAAGGACCCTTCCAAGACCTTTTACTTTCGTGATGTGTTAAGTTGCATTTTTAAAAGAACATAAATGAATACATCTACATGCTATAAAGAAGAGGAACATCACAATCATCAACAACATAAAATAACAAGACGTTGATAACGGAGTTCATCCAGGAGGGACTACGTCTCCGGCCCTCGGTGTCAAGATGGTGTAGGCCGTTGCATTAAGTGTTGTCAATAGTGATAATCTACATAAGAGATGATGTCGCTATCATACAAGGAAAATTCCCTCCCGCAGGAGTGGTGCCAAGAGATGTTCTGCTACAAGAACTCTCAGTGGAAAAGGACTCCTATCAGTATGACACAAACTCATGCATGATGATCAAGAGCATCTTGCCAACATGGCATAAAAGGGATCTCAATGCAAACATGCATGATGACAACATGAGTATCCCATCAACATACAACAAAGGGATCTCAAAACATAACATGACAAATCATGACAACAAGTACATCACATAGATGATTCTGCGTCACATCAAGCAGGAATCATGAAAACAAGTAATAAACAAGATCCCTCATCAACATCAAACAGGGATCTGTGCAGCATAATGCATAGCAAAAGAAGTACATGAACGCACTGCATATACCTCACAACCAAGGGCCATCTGAAGAAGCGGATGTCAAACTGCTGAAGTTGTTCGTGCCATCAATCTCACGGCATCAATCGCATGGAAATGGTTGCTCGCACATGAATGCTGACACCTTCATTTCACTTAGAAAAGTGGCTGAAAAATAGAATGAGCAAATGAAAAATCTGAACACACCATCAGATTTGTGACGTCAAATAGTGCAAAATCGACTGTCCAATTTTTGAATTATGAGAAATTGAGAATCTGGGGCTTAAGGAATCTTTTAGATTCCCCCTAGGTTCCTCAAAGATTCTACTCCATGGGTGGACTGGAAATATGCAACTCAAAAGGAGAATTTGACCTCGCCATTGAGATCCTTGCGGAAAAGTGAAAAATGACTATAAACTTGACTATTTTCCGACATGGAGAAAAATTACCTCCTCAGGAAAATTTCAAGGATCATGGTTCCGCTCCCTGTTTCTGCAGCAATCATGATTCTACCTGCATCGATTTGCGTGCATGCTCCTAGTTCCTCCTCCATTTGCTTTGGTGCACTGTGCGAAATGAGGTTTATATGTCCTTTCATCGGCGGAGTAAACAAGAACTTCGTTGTGGATGGATTGGCATAAGGTCGAAAATAGTGGAGGAGGGGTTGGGAGTTCAATCCCCGCCCCTCTCATTATAGTTGTTTGTTTTAAGAAAAAACCCAAAATGTGTTTGAATGGAGGGGTTGGGTCCGCATTGGGCATCTCGCCCCCATAACTCCCGTAACCATATTTCAAATGAGGGCGGCGTATTAAAGTTTGATGGAGTGTCATTTCAATGTTTGTTGGGTCGTTGGTACGTACCATGGATGGTACATCGTGTGTTAAATGGGTTGCCCCGTGGGGCCACCACATGAGCGGGGCCGACCCTCCCACTGACCATGGGTTCAACTCCCACTAGTTCCGGCCTTTAATGCTTGTGGTGGAGTGTTTGGGGGTGTGGTCTGGATCCACCGGAGGTGGCCCGTGCCCACTCCATATTATGTTTAATATGGTTTGGTTGGAAGGTGGAGGGCTTGGCGGCCATTGAAATATTTTTTTTTTGTTATGATTTTTGTTGGGTGCGACGGTGGTGGCGAGGGTCTTGGCTCGCCACCATTTGATATATATTATATATATATTATAATTTGTTATTTTATTTATTTATTATTATTATTTAAATAATAGCCATTTTAAAAATTTGGAAAAAGGACCGTAGGAGGCAGATTAACAAGGCCACAAATTCGCCCGAAATCTGGCCCAGGTTGGCCAGAATCTAGTGGCTGGGTTCTATCCAAATTGTGGCCTCCTTAAGCCTGCCTAGTCAGCAAAAAGTCAACTGAACTTTGACTACTTCTAGCTTTCGCATATCGACTCGGTTTGACGAACCATTAACATCACCACAATCAGGATGACAAGATCTACGCTTTGGTCCTAGTTCAAAACCATGTTGATCACTTTGATTTTCGAGCTTTCATGAGCCCTCTTTGCCCTGTGTGTGTCCCTAGAGCCACCTAGATCAATCCTCCCCACTTAGGAGCTTTTGGTCCTCCAAAAGCATGAAGAATAAATTTGCAACTTTTCTGTACCTTGTCTGCATCACCAGCGCCCTGAAAGGTCTCGCTTCCATCTCCTTCACCTTTGTTCTTCGGAGCCTTAAGCAATTAGCCAACACCTACTACTTCTACAACCTGTAGTACATTGTTTTCACAAATTACATGCTTGACTCTCATGACCAACTAATGACCCAAGCGTCCCACACTTACCATGAGTTTACAACACATACTCGATAGTCAAGTTTACAACAAGATGGATGCAATACTCCAGCTACAAAAACAAGTCCAACATATCATTGTTGCTTCAATAAGTGATGGAAAACACATCATCACTGCAACACATGATTTACAAACATAAGGCCAAACACTATTGTTTTGACAAGTGATGGAAACACAACATCACTTTCACAGTTTATCATGCAACACAAAATAAGACCAGACATCATTATTGCTGAACAAGTGATGGAAAACACATCCTCACTTTTACATTTTAAAATGCAACAAATGATTTACAAAAGTACGACCATGAAACGCTAACATGTATAGAAACCATTTTTCACTTATCAAGGTGAACGGGTCATCACCCTATGATGGTCTTTCTTGTTGATCAATCGTTTCACCTGGTTCATGCATCGACACTTTGTGTTTAAGGCGCTGCTTTGGATGGAGCCTCCAACAAGTGGCTCTTTGATGGACACTTCTGTCGCAGTGACTGCAATAAGTCTTCTTCCTCCAGATCTGTTTAACATGTTTCTTTACCTGCTGTTGAGAGGGTCCTTCATGCCTCATCCTTTTGTGTGCTGCCATTCTTTTCCAACACTTAGAAAATGTATGGTTATGTAATCCACAAAAGGTACATGTTTTTCGATTCCATGTTTTACGTTCATCATTATAAACACGATTATAATAGAAATGAACATTCGAATTTTGAAGCTGGTTATACCTTTCCTTGTTATCTCTGGTGTGAGTATGACGATGAGATCTTGCCTCAGCTCTTTCCTTGTAATGGAAACTTCCATGGGGTGATGGGAATGTTTTCCCATCATTCTCTTTCCTCGACGATTTTGATGATGTCTCAGACAAATCTGACACCTTCAAGCATTCTCCTTTAGTGTATCTCGAGCCTGCAAATTGAGGTCTCTGCATAACCTCCAAAGGTTGAGTTATGCCTTGGTTATTAACACCAAGTTCTTTTTCCTCCTCGTGCCTCATCCTGGTAAGAAGCCTCATGTTTGTCCCTGTAATTGGGATCTCCAAATCTCCAATAGAAATCATACTATGTGACGACGAAACTGAAAGGAAATCAACATCTTTTACCTCCTCTTTCGATTTGGAAAGAACTATTGATGGCTTCTCATCATCTGTTGTTGGTGATTCGCTAGCTGTCCCAGCGCATTCCCCAAATTCCCTTCTGACATACCCAAGTCCTACTTGATGGGGTAATTCTTCTACTTTGATGGGGTTGACAATGCCTTAGCCATTAACACCCAAACCACCCCATTTTCTTCAACAGTTTGGAGCCAATTCCTGTGGTATGATTTTCAAAAACAACGAAATCATCATCAGGACACATACATGAAGATGGAGAACTACTTTTTACCTCACATGGGTCACGCTGCAGCTTTTCCAAGGCCTCATCCTTTGCTTGCAGCTGTCGTAGCAAACTATGTTTTTCCTCTTTCTCTTCATGTAGACACATCTTCAATTCAAAGTTCTCTGTTTGAAGGTTTTGGTTGTTGTGCTTCAGTTCTTCCAGGGCCTCTTCCGTGGCTTTCAACTGAAGCTGCAATCACTCCTTTTCCTTTGTCTCTTTCTGTAGAGTTTCATACGTTATTTCCAATCTTTTGGAAATTTTTAGCATGGTCTCGTACATCGCTTTTTCATCCTTTGTCACTACACTTTCCATTGTTCACGCTTGCAATTCACATCCACGCAAAGACCTCTCTGATACCACTTGATCCAGGTCCAGGTGTGACAAAGGACCCTTCCAAGACCTTTCACTTTTGTGATGTGTTAAATTTCATTTCTAAAAGAACATATATGAATACATCTGCATGTTGTAAAGAAGAGGAACATGACAATCATCAACAACATAAAACAACAATACGTTGATAATGGAGTTCGTCCAAGAGGGACTACGTCTTTGGGCCCCGGTGTCAAGATGGTGTAGGCCACCGAATTAAGTGCTGTTAATAGTGATGATGTACATAAGAGATGATGTTGCTATCATACAAGGAAAATGCCCTCATGCAAGAGTGGCACCAAGAGATGTTCCACTACAGGAACTTTCAGTGGAAAAGGGCTCCTATCAGTATGACACAAAATCATGCAAGATGATCAAGAGCATCCCGCCAACATGGCATAAAAGGGATCTCAATGAAAACATGCATGACGACAAAATGAGTATCCCATCAACATACAACAAAGAGATCTCAAAACATAACATGAAAAATCAAGACAATAAGTACATCACATAGACGATTCCACGTCACATCAAGCAGGAATCATGAAAACAAGTAATAAACAAGATCCCTCATCAACATCAAACAGGGGTCTGTGCAGCACAATGAATGGCAAAAGAAGTACATGAACACACTGCATATACTTCACAACCAAGGGCCATCTGAAGAAGCGGATGTCAAACTGCTGAAGCTGTTCGTGCCATTAATCTCACGACATCAATCACATGGAAATGGCTACTTGCACATGAATGCTTACACCTGCATTCCACTTAGAAAAGTGGTTGAAAAATAGAATGAGCAAATGAAAAATCTGAACACACCATTAAATTTGTGACGTCGAATAGTGCGAAATCGGCCGTCCAATTTTTGAATTATGAGAAATTGAGAATGTGGGGCTCAAAGAATCTTTTAGATTCCCCCTAGATTCCTCAAAGAGTCTGCTCCATGGGTGGACTAGAAATCTGCAACTCAAAAGGAGAATCTGACCTTGCCATTGCGATCCTTGCGGAAAATCGTGAAAAACGACTCTAAACTTGACTATATTCCAACATGGAGAAAAATTACCTCCTCGGGGAAATTTCAAGGATCATGGTTTCGCTCCCTATTTCTGCAGCAGTCATGGTTCCAACTGTATCAATTTGCGTGCACACTCCTAGTTCCTCCTCCATCTGTCTAGGCACACTGTGCAAAATGAGGTTTATATGTCATTTCATCGGTGGAGTAAACAAGAACTTCGTTGTGGATGGATTGGCATAAGGTCGAAAATAGGAGAGGAGGGGTCAGGAGGTCAATCCCCGCCCTTCTCATTATAGTTTTTTGTTTAAAAAAAAAACCAAAAATGTGTTTGAATGGGGGGTCGGGTCCGCATTGGGCAGCCTACCCCCATAACTCCTGTAACCATATTTCAAATGAGGGTGGCGTATTAAAGTTTGATGGAGCGTCGTTTCAATGTTTGTTGGGCCGTTGGTACGTACCATGGATGGTACATGGTGTGTTAAATGGGTTGCACCGTGGGGAAGCCACATGGCCAGGGCTGGACCTCCCGCCAGCTGTGGGTTCAACTCTCATCGGCTCCGGCCTTTAATGCTTATGGTGGAGTGTTTGGGGATGTGTGCCCACTCCATATTATGTTTAATATCATTTGTGAAGGTGAAGGACTGGCAGCTACCAGAGTATATGGCCGCCCGAGCCATAAAAATATATTTTCGTTTGTTATGATTTTTATTGGGCGACAACAGGTGGCGGGGGTTCATGGCCCACCACAATATATCTATATATCTATATTATATATATATATATATATATATATCATATATATATATATATATATATATTATATATATATTAAATATATATAATTTTATTTTTTTGTTTTCTGATTTAAAAAAAATAATAGCCATTTTAAAAATTTGGAAAAAGGACTGAAGGAGGCAAATTAACTGGGCCACAAATTCACCTAGAATCTGGCCCAGGTTGGTTGGAATTCGGTGGCCAGGTTCTATCCAAATTGTGGCCTCCTTAAGCCTGCCCAATTAGCAAAAAGTCAACAGAACTTTGATTGCTTCTAACTTTCGTATACAAACTCGGTTTGATGAACCATTCACATCATTGTGATCAGGACGACGAGATCTATGCTTTGGTCCTGGTTCGAAATCATTCTGATCACTTTGATTTTCAAGCTTTCATGAGCCCTCTTTGCCCTGTGTGTGTCCCTGAAGCCACCTGGATCAAACGGGTTGCCACATAATTGACCTGTGGTGGGGAAGATACCATTGGGACAAAAGGACCATTTAGGGAAGATGGTTGACTAGAAGCCATATTTGGACCGCGAAATGAAAGTTGGTGAACAGTGACAATTCTGCCTTCATGCAGGAAACACATCACTCGAAAGAGTGTTGAAACAATAGCTCCCATGTCATAAACATAGTCGTGCCCAAGAAGTAAATTGTAATCTAAAGGGCCTGGGACTACCATCACATTGAGATAAAAAATTTTCCTCCCAAAGTAATAGGCAACTGAGGAAGGATTCCTTGTGGTTGACTGGTTCCACTGTTAAAAGACAACATAATGGCGGCGAACCGAGCGACTTCCAAGCAGTGGAGGAAAGGATACTCACAGATGCCCCTTCATCTATAATAATGTCAGATACAATCATATTATAAACCTGTACTATGATTTGGAAAGGCACATAAGAAGGAAGATGACATCTTGCGAGTCGATTCCAATCAAAGGAAGTGACCAGACTACTTGGAGGGGGTGCCGTAAGAATAAGATAATTACCCCCTTGAGTTACAAGAACTAGAGAATTTTTCTCCTGTCTTGATGGAACAGGAGGGTTGCCTCCAAGCTCATTGGAATCTAAAGAAACGAAAAGAACCTGAGTGGTATCATACTCACTCTCTACGGGAAAGGTACGATTAACTGAAGGTGAAATCGGGTCAATTGTTTCCTTGACTTGTGATTGGTCAAGTATAGACTCATGGGATTCACATTCAGAGAGAGTGGGTTTGATCGACGGTTGATTTAGGCCAGTCACTTCATCAACTAGTGAAGGATTAAGGGAGAGTCTCTTGTAACCAGATGGAAGTCACTGCAGAGAAGCAGGATGGTTATCCAATGCTTTTTGGGCTTCATCCAGATAGGGACAAAGGTGAATGGGGTGATTCTATTCACATAACTTACATGGAAACTTAACTTTACCCTTATTTCCATGAACTTTACTACCACTAGTTGATGGTGTGTCACCAACATGATATCCAAAAGGTTATGACACTGGATTATGTGAATGAGAAGTCCATTCTTCTAAGATCTAAGGAATACCAGAAAAATTTCGAAGAAGATGGTCTCCCGTACAAAGTTTGCAAGGATATTGAAGTTTGTGAGGCTTATCAGATGGTTTCTCATCAGAAGTTGCATTCGAAGCAATGGTTGCTTGGTTGCCCCCTTGCTGAATTTTCTTCTTCTTCTTCCCTTTCTTCTTCTTCTTATCCACCTGGTTACTAGTGTCAATACTTTCACCAGGCGAAGAGGAAGAAGGGGAGGAAGAAACAACTGACAAAGAACGTAAAGGGTCAACTTTAGGATCAATTGGAGGTTGATTTTGTCCAGGTGAAGGAGTACTCGATTGCGGAGAAATCATGACATTTTGAACCAAGGAGGTTGAAAACAACCATATTGGCAAGCCAATGGTAAATCCTAGAAGGGATAATGTAGCCATAAATGGAGCACCAATATTTCCAAAAGGAGGAAAAGGACTAGGATTCCCATCAAAAGGAATTCCTTGATCGGTGGACCCCTGTGATGTTTCCATATGTCTCAACCTAAGATCAACTAAGGAGTGACATGGAGGATGTTATCTGTGGTCAATTAATTTTATTTTAATCAAAATAACATAATAAAACAAAATAGGGATAATCTAGGCAAAAGGATTACCAAGTAACTGTGAGCTATAATATACTGCCTCAGTAAACCAAGGACTTAACATACGTGCAAGCAATCTCCTTGAATGTTGTGTTTGGTGTATCACAGTGTACAAGGTGGCTGACTTGGTTACCTAAGGATGGATAGCAACCTAATGTAGTCCTCCGATATATACCTAAAAGTACGTGGAGGCCCAATTCGTGTTAGCGCTGTCTAATGCGAAATCGCAAAGTGAGAGCATTCCTTTATACTTTTCGTACTATAACACTGCCCTATATACCCAAAGGTAGGTGGATGAGCTACGATATACTTACGGACCTAGAATGAGGTATCATACTCGGAATGTATCGGAGATAATTAAAGACAACTGCTATGTTTTGTGACGTCAGAACATGTCTCTAGCCTAGAACCTCTAAATGTTATTCATTAGGTGACAATGCTCCATTAAGTTAATTGAGATAAATTTTAAGTTGATCTTCTTAAGAATTTTCCTTTCAAATTTCACCACGTGATCTATGTTTGCAATTCCTAGAATTCAACTAACATGAGCAACATTCTTTCATTCAATTAACAATGAAAACCATAGTTAGTAAGGGATAGAGCAATCAGATCTTTGACAAAGAGAAAAGAGCACACCTAATGCAATTTCCCTAGCTATTCCTATCAAGCATCCACAAACTACAATATGCATAATGCAAGTTTTTATTTTCAGTCCCTTTAGTGTTTAGATGAACAAAAAGGAACTAGATGCACATACAATCAATCAATGCTTTTCGCAAGAAACAAAGACTTTACGACAGTTTCTTTTTCAAAGAAATGAAGACTTTTATGACACTTATTTTTCAGAAAAGACTAATAGATGTAAACTAACTTTGATAATGAATTGATAATGATAAAGAAATCTCTTAAGAAATACTAAACAATCAAAGCCAAAGTAGGGCTAGGAGAAGAAATGCAAATTGATTTTAGAACCATAGAAAACATTGATCTTTCAGCAAATAACATCAAAAGAAAATTTGGAAAAAACCAAGCCAAAGATGGGTTTTTTAGCTTGAGAGGGATCAGCGTAGCCTTGAGTGGGAGACAGTGTGTTGCATTGCACTGTCTCTAACTCAAGGGTGCACTGCAATGCACTGTCCCCTGACTAAGGTTGCATTGGTACTAGCACATTCCTAGAATAGGCATTCTAGTGAAAATTTCAACAAAAAAAGCTTCAAAATGAGTAAAAGAGATCAATAAAGTCAATTCAAGTCTACTAGGATGTAATATGATAAGGATAAACTACCAGGAATGACAGTCACTCCCCAGTATGGTCACCAATTTGTTAAATAGAATTTGCATCTACGGATAAACACATTTTCCCTAGGTCGGTAGCTACACCTAGAACAACAGAAATAAAGTAGTTTAACCTTTTCTTATAGAAGATAGATGAGATGGAGCAACTTACTTGTAGTCTTCCGCTTCCTTGATCTCTTTTGAATCGCTCCCGTTGCTTCCACTTGAACTAAATCCGCTCAAAGGGTACCTGTATCAAGAGAAACAAAAACAAGAAACGATCAAAGCATACATGATCTATTTACTATAAAACAATGGAATCAAAGACATTGAAACACATAATCATCATAGATATGAACAATAATATGAGAAAAGGAATAAAATCTTTATTAATGTAGAAGGAAGAGTATCAGCCAATACAGTTCGATCCTGTGTCACTCCTCCAACTTCAGTGCAACCCTCGCCACATCAAAAGCACACTGATCAAGCAACATAACATTGGTTGACATGAACTCAATTCTCAAACCAACAGAATTTCCTTACAAATTTTAGATTCTAGACCCCTGATCACTATGATGAGTGCTCAATTTATAGGAAATGGAGGTGGTTTTGTCATAAATGAGGGTATTGAATGGCCTTCCAAACTTGGAGTTAGTTTCCATGGAGCAAGGGATGAGAGGATAGGAGGTTAATGGATCCTTAGCCTATCCAATTTTGAGCTCATAGGAGGAGATAAGAGATGAGATCCTTCTAGAATCATCTAGAATGAAGGAATATTCCCAGAACCCTATGCAAATTTCACTCAATCTTGCCCATCGCAGGTCAAAGAGGGCCTAAGTGCACTGCAGTGCAGGCCACAGTGGGCCTGCCTGCTCTGCAACACATTTACCCCTAACCAAGGCTGCGTTGGTGTCCCAAGGAGGCATTTCATGAAGGCTTCAGGCCAGGAAACTTTCATAGAAGGAAGCATTCAATGAGTTGACTTGTCTAGGGCATGTAACAACTGAATTAGGGTTTGATGAGCCCTAATTGCACTAATCTGAATGTCAGGAGTGATGTGCCCAAATAGACCTGTAACACCATGAACTTATCTAAAGCTTGAAAGTCCACACACATACTCCATCTACCATCTTTCTTTGGAACCAAGACAATAGGAGACCCACAAGAAGATGTTCTAGGCCAGATGACCCCTTTGCCAAGAAACTCTTGAATTTGCTTCTTGATCTCTGCATTCTCCAAAACTGACATTATATACATGCCAACGTTTGGAAGTGGTGCATCATGCTGCAAGCGAATCTCATGTTGGATTCCACTTTTAGGAGGAAATCATTCAGGTTCTTGAAACATCTTGGCATAAGTGCTAACAACTTCAACGAGTTCGTAGTTGAGTTTAGAATCACATCCAATGAAATCTTCAGATTTAACAATATCTTTAGCTTTAATCATCAACAACACAAAATTCTTACTAGCATTTACAAGCCTTTTCATATGACCAACACTAACAAGAGATAAGTTCATCTTCTTGCGATGTGCTCTAATGATATACTTAACTCCATCTTTAAAAATATGATATTTTTTCTCATGATGATAGAATATGGTTTTTCGGTCATACAAGTATGAACTCCCTAAAACAATCTCGCATATATCAAGTGTTATGAAACCAGCTCACAACCATATAGAAAAGATAGATCAACGACTTAAAAATTAGCCTCTTCAAGCGGGCAACCTCCTTTACATTACACAAATGAACAATTATTGGATGCTACAAATGACAAGACCTCCTATATATATATAGGAGTCTAAGGGGTCCCAATACAATCAGAGCCTACATAACAATAATATTGTATGGGCACAACAATAACAATAATGGGCTTCCATGGGGCACAATAATAACAACATGGGGACTATATGGGCACAATAATACAATAAGGGGGTTGCACTAATAACAATAAGGGGTTAAACGAGTAGTACAGGGACCTAATATGGCCATCTCCTTCAAAAAGTGTTCTCCTCAACGCTTGAGTAGTTTTGGATGCTTATGTATAAAATTCTCATCCTCCAATGTGGAATCTTAAGCGAGTAAGTTCTTCCACTTGATGAGATACTCTAAAATTGATCGATTCCGTAGCTGTCGATTTCTTGTTTTTGGGATTTCTTCTAGTTCCAATATGATTTTTCCTTCCTTGTGAAGTTCTGAAAATATTGTTTGAATTGGGATCTTCTCACCTATAACCTTCTTTAAGCATGAAACATGGAAAACTGGGTGCATTCGGGAAGATGCAGGAAGCTCCAATTTATATGCCATAGTACCAATCTTTTGTAACACCTTGTATGGACCATAATACTTTGGTGATAATTTATTATCCTTCTTAGCTTGCTTGAGGGACATTTGTTTGTATGGTTGTAGTCGTAGAAATACCTAGTCACCTACATCAAAACTTATTTTGTTGCAATGTTGATATACTTATTGTTTCATTTTATTATGCGCCAAAGTGAGGTTATCCTTTAAGAGTGTGAGAACTTGTTGTTGATGCTTGATGTGATCTTCCACTGCTTGAACATTAGAATTTTCTTTTAAAGATGATGCGATGGACGGTGGATGATATCCATAAAGTACCATAAATGGGGTCATTTTTGCTGAAGTATGGAAGGAATTGTTATACCACCATTCAGCCAGACGCAGCCACTTGACCCATTGTGTTTATTTATCAGATACAAAGCAACGAAGATGTCCTTCCAAACATTTGTTCACTATCTCAGTTTGCCCATCAGATTGAGGATGATAAGATGAGCTATGAGCTAATTGAGTACCCAAATATTCCACCTCTTGTACTCCAAAGAAACATTTGGAGATTTTTGCTTATAATTGTTTCTCCTCCAATAGTTTGAGCACCCTGTCAACATGTTCAACATGGTCCTTCCAATACTTGCTGTAGATTAGTATATCATCAAAAAATACTAACACAAATTTTTTAAGGAAGGGTTTGAAAATGGAATTCATCAAACCTTGAAATGTAGAAGGTGCATTGGTAAGGCCAAAAGGCATGACCAAAAAATCATAATGACCCTCATGAGTTCTAAATGTTGTTTTTGGAATGTCTACAGTCTTCATTCTGATTTGATGATATCCTGAATGAATATCCAACTTTGTGAAGTAAATTGCTCCATGTAATTCATCCAATAATTCATCAATAACATGAATGGGAAATTTATCTTTAATAGTAAGCTTGTTGAGCTCCCTATAATTCGGACACGTGTGCCATGATCCATCCTTCTTGCGTACCAATACCATTGAAGCAGAGAAAGAACTTTGACTAGGTTGAATTATACCAACCTCTAGCATTTCTGCAAACATACATTCATTTTCACTCTTTTGGGCATATGGATATCTATAAGGCCTGATGTTTGGGGGAACACTTCCTGGAATCAAATGAATAACATGATCATGATCACAAATAGGTGGGAGGCATTTGGGAGTCTCTAATACCTTGGAATGATTGTCCAAAACATTTTAGTTATCTGGAGAAATAGATGATTTCGATGTGGGAACCTCTAGTGAACATAATTTTTCCATTACGCTCTGTTGTTCTTTCTTTAGAAGCTTTGTCATGTTGTTAGAGCTAATTATATTTCCCGGTTTCCCTTCAATACCCCTTAATTCAACTTCCTTTCTTTCCCAAAAAAATTTCAGGAAAAGTTCTTGAAAATTAAAAGCTATCATACCCAAAGATTGTAGCCATTGGAATCCTAGTACAACATCTGCACCACCCATTGGAATGGAAAGCATTGGACTATTCAAGAAATATTCTCCCATGTATAAATTGATATTATGGCACTTTCCAGAGAAATTTATGGTTCCTCCATTTCCAACCATTACTTGACACTCTGGTGTTGGATATAGGAAGCAATTCAATTCCTTGGCTATCATACAATGAATAAAATTATGGGTACTACTCGAATCAATCAACACTATTACCTTTTTCTTCTTGATATTCCCTTCTATCTTGAGAGCTTGAGGAGTGGTAATTCCTGTCAATGCATTACAAGATATGGTCATATTCATTTCTTTTTTCTCTGAGATTGGTTCCTGGTGTATATCCTATTCTTTTGATGTTTCTTGTTCCTTTTCTTCCTCCTCTTCCCCATCTATGTAAATTAATTTCTTCTCAGCACATTTATGAACTTTAGTGTATTTTCTATCACAATTGTAACAAAGCCCTTTTTCTCTTTTTTATTCCAATTGTTTTGGTGTCAACCTTGTAGGTGGTGAAAGGCTAAGAGAAACAACACTTCCATATTTATAGTTGTGAGTGGTAGGTTTCCTTGTTTACATAATTTTGATTTCCATTTTTCTTGCCAACTTGAATGCCTTCTCCAATGAATTAGGTTCCCAAAGTCGAACCTCATTGTGGATGCTGTCCTTTAAAGTCCCTATGAACACATCAATCCTATGCTCCTTTGGAATATATTTTACCCTTATATTCAATTTTTGTAAGTCCTCAATGTGCTCCATCATTGAACCCTTTTATTTGAGATTTATCAATTGGCTAAAAAAGTTGTTGCTTTTTGTATCCTCATAATGTTCTATCATTTCTTCCATAAAAATTGCCCAAGTGACAAATTGTTTACAAGAGTAAATACATCAATACCATACAAACTAATTTGGTTCCAAATATAAGGTTGCAATGCGTACCTTTTGTGTGTTTTGCAGATTATGGAGATCAAAATATTGCTCCATCTGTAGTATCCATGTTATAGGATTCTTTCCATCAAACTTCCTCATACCGATCTTTGGAACATGGTGGGTCTTCAATCCAATGCCAGTGCCTATGAAATCATGATTAAAATTTATTTTGTTCTCATCATGAGTTTCCTTTACTACCCTTTCGCCATTACTAAGCATTTCTTGTAGAAACTTTGTCAAATCTCTCTTCAAATATTCCATGTTGCCTTTAATTATTTTTTTCTATACTATCCATCTTAGCTTCCATGCCCTTTGAATTCCTTCAAACTAATTTTTCAACCAAACTTATGCAAAACTTAAAAAAAAACTACACACATTTTTTCACTTTGTAGGTGCTCGATATTGAGTCTGTTGTATCTTTGTAATTTTGGATATCCAAGATCTTAAGTTGTATCTTGCGGTAGCCCTCTGAGTCCTCTTTCCAACCCCGCAAGTCTAATCAATATTGGATTCTCCAAGGAAGAGTTATGCTAAATCTCCCACGATGACCTGATTATAGACTAGTTTAGTAGAGTGAACTTGTACAAAGTGCCACATGTCACTGTTTCGACCTTAGGACCCAAAACCAATACACAGAAACTACAAGCCATCCTATTTCTATGATTTTTTACGAAATTTCAATCTGATACTCAAAGAGAAAGTTATGACAATTTTTCCCAGGTCACCTGTTTGGGATGTAATTCAGGAGACTGCAAAAAACCTAAATGTGTTGGACCATATCTCCAAAAATATAACGAAACAAGATCTAAAATGCGGTCCCAAGCTTCATCAAGATTTCGTCTCAAATGGGTTTTAATTTCCGATTCTGAACCTTCATAGAAAAAAAATTATAGCAAACATGCCACGATGACATGTTTGCGATGGAATTCTGAAGCTTGCAAAAATCCTAACTTCCTCAGATCATATCTCCAAAAATATAGCGAGACAAGATCTGAAATTTAGTCCCAAGGTTCAGAATAATTTTGACTCAAATGGGTTTTTTTTAGCTTCTGAAACTTAGCATAGAAAAAGTTATAACGAAAATTCCATGATGCCCTGTTTGGAGCAGTGAAACCCTAGAATCCAAAGCTCTCATACCTAATGTTATGAAACCAGCTCACAAAAAGATAGAAAAGATAGATCAACGACTTAAAAATCAGCCTCTTCGAGGGAGAAACCTCCTTTAAATTACACAAAGGAAAAATTCTTGGATGCTACAAATAACAAGGCCTCCTTTCTATACATAGGAGTCTAAGGGGTCCCAATACATTTAGAGTCTACATAACAATAATATTGTAGGGGCACAACAATAACAATAGTGGGCTTCTATGGGGCATAATAATAACAACATGGGGACTATATGGGCACAATAATACAATAAGGGGGTTGCACTAATAACAACAAGTGGTTACATTAGTAGTATAGGGACCTAACATTAAGTGGTGCAACATCAAGCTCTACCTCATCTATAAAATTAACAATAATGGCAAATTTGAGTTTACATTTTCTTGTGACTTGTAATTTTCCATCATCACATACCCAACCCAAAGGTTAAGGTTTAGTATGAGGTGTAGTTTCTAGATTGAGTTTCTTGACAATTGCTTCAGAGATAAGATTGACTTGGGATCAACTATCAAACAATGTATCAACTTTTGTATGTTTTGTAATGACTCTCATATGAAAAAGTTCACTTCTTTCTTTATCATTTTGAGATTCAATAGGCTTACTAGAAGCACTAGTACTTGCATTAGAAGCTATACCTTTCAGTCCCATGGCTGAGATTTTGGTTTCATCGCCTAAATCAAATCCTAAATATTGTTGAGTTGTAGCAACAGTCTTTTGCTTCCCCTTGTTATTGAACTTCTTTGGTCTCATTTCTGGATGTAATTTCCAACAATGGTCTTCATCATGAACTTCTTTTAAATAAGTTTCTCTCCCTCTTTCTTGATAGTAGCATTATTTTTTCCTTTGCCTTTAGACTTCCCCTTTCCTTTATCTCTAGATTTGGAAGTTTTCTTGCTAGTCTCTTGAGGAATATTTTTGCCTCTTGATTCTAAATGAGTTGCTCAAACACATACTTCATTTAGATTAGTGGGATTAAACATAATTATAGTATGTCTTAAATAACTATGTAATACACCTATATATTTAAGGAGATTATCTTGTGAAGACAAATCAACACCGAACATTAAAGATCTTCTTCTAGATTCTTTTGTGTAACTTTGAACACTTTGACCTTTAGCTTGTTTAAAATTTTACCAATCCATAATTGCTTTTTGCATGTAAGCTAATGGATATAATTTCCTTCTTAATGCAACTATAAAATCATTCCAAGAAGAGATAATTTTACCATCATTCCAAGAAGAGATAATTTTACCACTTTTATTCAAATATTCTTGAGTTCTAGCCTCCCACTAGATGAGGGTTACACTTTCCAAATGAAGAGAAGAAAACTGGATCTCTGAAACATCATCATCAATATTTTGAATATTTCAATAGATTTCAATTTGAAAAACACAATTAACCAACTTTTCAGCATTTAGTTTGCCATTGTACATAGGCAATTCAAACTTGACATCAATCTTAATAAAAGGAGGCTTAGCATGTCCTTTTGGAGATGGAGGAGGAATAGGTCCATGAAATGAAGGAGGTGAAGAAGGAGGTGAGGATGGAGGTGTAGATGGAGGTGAAGGAGGAGATGGAGGTGAAGGAGGAGATGGAGGTGAAGTCTTGCTCCCATCACCACCATTACCTTTTGGATGATTTGAACTTTATCCTTGCAACCTTGTTGTCCTTTCATTGTACAACACTTTCACCATCTCAGACATATCATAGAAAGCCTTTCTAAAAGTTCTCTCATCACCAGACATCAGCTCTTGTTCTTCTTCATGTGCCATGGCTAGTGGAGTTTGTGGCATCCTTGAAACAATTTGAGGGTTTGTTCCTTCAAGCACTCCTTCTTCTCTTTTCAATTTATACCTTGTAATCATTCAAGAAAAACACTTGCAAAAACTGTCAAACCTTCAAAAGAACAATGATTTGATACCAAATTGATCTGAAATTAAAATTAAAGGTTTCTTGAAAAGTTGTGCAAGCTAGTTTATGTCTTATGGGCAATGGATCGAAATTGCAAAAGAACATAAACTAATTAAAAATTTGCAGATTTAAATAGTGAAATATAGACAACATGCAACATCACAAAACAACACTTTGATGAAAAAGTTCACCCCTCCTGGGCTACGTCTCTGGGTCCAACTTCCAATGTTGGCCCTTTAAATTATATGCTCAAATGTAAAATTACATCAACATATAATGCTCAAATTGTAAAAATAATACTGCCATTTTGTCTAGAACACCCAAAAACCCCTATGTAGGTTCTTCTTGGGCTCAAAAAGGTTGAAAAATGGCCAAGTTGGCCTCCTTCTTCATTCCTTTACTAATTGTTATGCAAATTTGTTGCTCTTTCAAAAATGGCAACGAAAATTGTCTTTGCCGACATTTCACAACGACATTTTCACAAAAATAGGTGGTGGGATCAACCATGAAACCCACCAATAATAGTGCAATTTGTTGGATAATTAATTAGACACTCATGCCCTAATTTTCCACCTCTGGGTCGGTTATATGGTGATCTATGCAACCGTGGGGTGCGGGCCAGAGGCCATGCGCCTGCTGGCCCTTGCTCCTGGTCACTTGAGGTGTAATGTGGCCATGGGCTGGGCATAGGCAGGGTGCCACACACCTGCCCCTCCCATTTCATCCGCTGTTGGTTACGTTGATATCAATGGGACTAGGGTTGGGGCCATGCACCCCACCCCTTCACCTTTCGCCACAGTCATGCACTATGGGATTTTGTACAAACAATTAATAATTCCTTCATGAATAACGTGGAGTTTGTAATTAATACAAATCGATCCTAATCAATAGAAAGCCAAATGACAGTCTCCAACCTTATAATGGAATTTATACCTCTTTCATTTAGCTGCTACCTCTCTCAACGCCATTGTAATTTGTGTTTTCATTGAAGTCATACTCAATTAATATCTGTAAAACTATTATTGCCTATATTAGCAACTTTAAGCAGGAAAAAAGGGGCTAAATATAACATATTAACATATCTGTTTTATTGCATTTAATAGGTTACATCAGGGAAAGACTGTCGATCAGATATGTGAGATCACGAGGGTCACAATCTTGTGTTATAGAATGCGATGACGCATTAGCAATGATGAAAAAATCCTTATTTTTTATCTTTTAAGTTGTAGATTTACTTGAGGGATTTTTTATCTAGCCTGTGGTGGAATGTACTCTCTTGAATATGGCACAACGTAATCAGACAAATTGATTTGCATTGCATTATTGTTGAACTTCATGTTGCTAGAAGCCTTAGCCTGCATAGCACGTCAACATTGACTTAACGAGGTAGCATATTGCCTGATGCTCTTCAAGAGTCACCAAGTTCTTAGCTTCAGGCTGCTGAAAGATTGCCGATGCAGACATGCCTAGAACTACCTGTCCCCAAGCGACAAATATTTATAGGCTGAGTACTTTCCCATTGCACGCTTATCCATAGGACTCACTCCAATATTTGAACCTTCAACAAATTTTCCCCATCGCCTTGTCGAATGCCAATATTTGTGTGGCCTTTTATGTTCTTTAAGAACCCCCTGGGCTAAAAAACAATGGTATTCTCTTAAGCTCTAGAGGGATAGCACTAGTGGGTGTTGTGGTGAGTCGTTGTGGATTTGGCAACATGCTAACGAAGGTCCAATTGATTGCAGAACCACTGCAACGTAGCCATAACTAAATACATGCTAAATGGGTAGAGTGCGCAAGCAGAAAACAACCCTCATAAAATTCGTTGGATGTCATGGCGAAAAAGATAGGCATAAATCAAACCTTATAGTTCTAATTAGATAACAATTATCCATCTAACCTTACAATGAGCTAGTCGTGGTAACTCCAGATTGGACGCTTAGGAATCACCCTATCACTATGTGGTAGAAGAAGCAGTGATGTGGCTGCAAACAAATTTCTCGAAATGAGTAGACGAGCAAAGCATTAGGGGTTGGAAGGTAGTTGGGGTTAGGACCGGCCGTGGGTAAAGCAAGTTTATTTACCAAGCAAGGGGACCGACGCCGACTAGGTTGGAGGTCGGGCCTAAAAATAACAAAATTGGTCACGCAAAAGGATAGGGCCAACTTTGATTGGCCTTTGAGTTGACTACTGCCACCCGGGCCACTGAAAAAAATTGCCATGTGGAGGATGAAGGGACGTGCAAAGGTAGGTGATGTTTTCTGCCACCTAGCCTCTCCATGGTGGCCTAACCCCAAATACTGCCATATGGGCCATTGAGAAGTTGCCACGTGGAGGATGGAGGGGCATGCAAAGGTAGGCCATGTTGTTAAAATGATATTTAAATGTTTCTCAAAAAAAAGATTGAAAATATTAACTAATGATTTTAAAAAATTTATTACTTATGGGAAGATTACAAATTAGCATACAAAATTAATTTTCTTTTAAAACTGAATAGGAATATAAGAAATAATTAATAATAATATACATTGCATATATATATTTATATATATATATATTTTTAAATTTAGTTGGGGTCAAGACTACAACCTTGTCAAGTAGAAAGATGTACCAAAAAAGGGCATCGACCCCGACTAGGTTGGAGGTGAGGGGTTGGGCATAGAAATAACAACGTTGTGCACGCGAATAGATAGGGCCGAATCTGATTGGAATTTGAGTTGACTATTGCCACCTGGGCCACTGAGTCATTGCCCTGTGGGAGATGAATGGTCTTGTATTATATATTAATATTTTAAATTTAGTCAGGGTTAGGATTGTTCCCCCAAAAAGTAGAAAGATGCACCAACGAAGGGGACTGACCCCGACTATGTCAGAGGCCAGGGGTTAGGCCGAGAAATAACAAAATTGTGTACACGAATGGGTAGGGAAAACCTAGACTAGCTTTTGAGATGACTATTGAGCCGCTGCTACATGGGAGACGAACGATGTTGTTAAAATGATATATTATCACGTGGGCCACTGAAAAGATGCCACGTGGTATATATATAATAGTTTGTAATATATATATGTATATATATATATGTATATATATATATAGTATATATATATATATATATATATATATTATAGATTATATATATATGTATATATATAATGTATATATATATATATATGTATAATATATATATATGTTAATAATATATATATATAATATATATATATATATATATATATAATATACATATATATATACATATATATATAAATATATATATACATATATATATATACATATATATCATATATATATACATAATATATACATTATTATAACATATATATATATATATTAATATTTTAAATTTAGTTGAGGTCAAGATTGCGGCCGAGTAAAGTAGCTTATAGTACCAACGAAGGGGACCAAACCCGATTAGGTTCGAGGTTGGAGGTCGACCCCAAAAATAACAAAACTAGGCTTGATGATGGATAGGGCTGGCCCCAACTAGCCTTTGAGCTGACTATTGCCACCTGACCCACTGAGGTGTTGCCACATGGAAGATAAACAATGTTGTTACAATGCTATACTGCCATGTGGGTTGAGTCACTACCACATGATGTGTGTATATATATACAAACTATTATATATTAATATTTTAAATTTAGTCAGGGTTAGTACTATGTTAGGGTCAACAGGGAGATGTACCAATCAAGGCACTGACCCCAACTAGCCTTTGAGTTGACTACTTCCACCTAGCCCACTGAGTCGTTGCCACATGGAATATGCACACAGTTGTTACAATGTTGCATTTCAACGTGTGCCACTGAGTCACTCCCACAAAAATAGAAATATAAAAAATAATTAATAATAATATAGATTGTAATGGAGGCTGAGTCTGACCAAATCCGACTATGAGGTAGGTACCCATTCACCTGGAATAAACGTCCTGCGCAAGCCTACCATAGTCAACTCTGACTTATTGTCGGGGAACAATAGCTTGCTGGATAGAAGGAACTCCCCACTGCATGGACTTTGGGCCCGTTGAATAGTCAGTAGTAAAAGGACTATAGGGCCATTCATTACTCGATTGTCAACCATTCAAAGTAAATGTCATGAGGCATAGGAAGTCCCACCGTAGTTGGGTCTGAATTATAGTATGAGAACAATTTGTTGCTTAATAGAATGGAACACAAATATATTGTGTGGACCTGCAATAATTTGCGAAGTACAACAATGAAGATATTGACCGATGACCGAAGCTTATTTATTGAACTGTCACACCATCATACAATACATTAGCTCAATTCCCCTACAAACGGATGATCTAACGACACTCTACCCTACTCATCATATGTTGTATATGATTTCAAAATAAAACTCAAGGGCTCTCAACCAGTCAGAACGTAAATAAATATAATTAAAAAAAATGTTTTCGTTCTCTAATGTTTACTTTGGAAATTGCTTGTTTATTTTTTTGTCAACGGGTGATTAATTGAAGGGTCAATACATATCGAATGTGTTATATTCTGCCAGAGACAGGGATAATAATTATAGCATATAGATATACTAGCATAATTATATAATTAAATCATTGATTGAGCCAAGAGGCCTCTCTAGCCAATATGGGAAAGTAATGTAATGTTTAACATTTTGTCTAAATCTAATTACATAAAAATAAAATAAAATAAATAAAATAAAAATGTTAATTAATGTAATGCAAACATTTCAATTGGGTCAAAATAAAAATAAATAAAAAACACAAAACAAATAACGCTATCAAAATAAAATAATAATAAAAATAAAAATGGCCCATGGTATTGACTCGTAGTATTGAGAATCCATGATATTGACCCATAGTATTCATGTGGATTACAACCTATTTAAAGGGGGAAATTAAACCAACCTAGATCCATCTTAACTCTGCATCTACTTGAGAGGGATCATATCTTTTGATATGCAAACCTCTTTTAAGTGAAAAGAGATTTGATCCCTCTCGGAGCTAGGTATATTAGTTAAGATGGATCTACACTAGTAATATGTATCAAAACACTTGATAGTGTAATTCATGTTGTTAAAATTAAAAAAAAAATCACAAAACTAACTAAATTATAATTTTATTTTAAATAATAATCATAATAATAATAATTATTATTTATATAAAAAAAATTAATATATAAGTGGAACATATATACATTTGAAAAAAACATGGAACAAGATTTGTATCCTTGGATATTTACCCGTATATTACCATGGAGATCCTTAATTTCTAAATTGAATTTGTCATAATATCATGGACCAACACCATGGGTTATCAATACCACATGCCCAAAAACCCATAACTAATTTCATATGGCACTTGCTTACATGACATTTTTTCAACTAATCAATTTTATTCAAAGAAAAAATGGGAATAACTAGTTTGGGATAAATATCAACCTTTAATTTGTATATACTTCTAAGAATACTCTAGAATATTCCATGGAGTTTAAGTCCCTACCATCCACCTAATAATTATTGGTAATTAAATTAAAATTTTGGCAGCCCGATTCCAAAATAAACATGCCTATTGACATAATTAATAATTATATTTATTATAGTATGCAATAATCCGTAATAATTTTATATATTATATTATATAGTTAGCTAATTGGTTTCTCCATGGAATGACTTTGGTTGATATCTTTGAGTGAAGCCTTGGACGTGACAAGGATTCACGACACCCTTGATCTTCACATGCCACCAACTTTGCAACTCATTTATGATCCTCGTCGATCAAAGTACCACTCACAATGCACTATGGAGGGCATTAATATGGTTTGTGTTAGATAATCCAAAGAATTTGAGGATGGGTATTTCTCCTGGTGCAAGGTTTTGGTTTCTATTTTATTCAGTTCCTTTCTTCCATGATGATTCCCCCTCCCACCATGGCTTTCAACTGGTACTCTTCTTCTCATGCGCCTTTGTGTGGTCTCTTTCCCTTGGATTTTCTCCCACCTTTGCGTGGTCTCTTCCCCTTGGATTTTCTCCCACCTTTGCATGGTCTCTTCCCCTTGGATTTTCTCCCACCTTTGCTAGTCTTGTTAGACAAGGAGGGTTGCTCCAACTTCCTCTAACTCTTCCATATCCTTGCAGGACCATTTCTCCTTTTTTGGGGGCTTTCATTTCCTCCATCCCTCTATTCTAAGTCTTCTAATATGCTAAGCTTTCTTCTTCCTCCAACTGCAATGACCAAACAAAAAGCCCGTTGTTGCTGGGAAGGGGGTGGACATGGCAATGCAGGTGGTCTCAAGCCATATTTTGCACTAAATCCTCATCCAACAATTATCAAGCTCACACCCCAGTCAAAATAAAATTAGAAATTCATGTAGCTGAAGAGGAGGTGTTACAATTAGAGCATACAAGATTTATAGGTTTTAGATGTTGTAGTAGCGTGGATTCTAGACACCGTAAACACTAGAGGACAATAGAGTCATTACCTTTGCACAGTTTACCTTTATTGGCGCATTAAAATTCTTCTTGGGAAGGTCGTGGATGATAGAAGAGAAGTAAAAGACAACATCATGCACATGCAAGAGTAATTAAAGATGCTAGTGATGGATGTGGAGGTTCACCTAACACGTTCGACAATGGGTTCACCTCCAAGATCTACAATGCCACCCAATAGCAAGGAAGAAGATCAACCCATCAATATGAACACATTCAAATTTGCTCGAGCCACAGTTTCTCTTTATTATTGTTATGCTTATGTTGCTTAAAACTTTGTTTCTCCTATTGGTTTTACCACATGAAGATTCTTCCATTTATACTACAAACTTTCTTAATGTTGGTAAAACTATGTTTAATCTGGACCAACAGTCATATAGGGATGCCTAATTTTTTATGCTTTTAAATGTTGGTTTCCCCCTCTATGGGGAAACATCACTAACCAGAGTCTTTGCATGTTGGGCATGATTTTCCTATGTTAATTTTTGGATTATGGATAAGAAATTATTATGGTTGTGGTCTCGTTTCCCCTATGGCAGGCCAGAGAGAGACAATAATTCTAGTAATTTGTGAAATTCAATCTTATCAATAGAATATTTGAAATTAAAAAAAAAATAGTTTAACTAGTAGTAACTATATAACATAATACAATGCTAATATACAATATACCAACCTAGAACCATCTTAACTCTGGATCTATCAAGTGTCAAGAGGGATCAAATCTCTCAAGGTGCAAACCTCTTTTTTGAGCGCAAAACTTGAGGAAAGGTTTCCACCTCGAGAGATTTGATCCCTGCCGAGAAGCTCAGAAGGGGAAGGTGTAAGGGGCGCGAGCTTGCCACCTCACCTCCTCAAGTAGGATTTAATAGGGGGGTTGCATGGCCTACCTTGCCACATGCTCTTGCATGTGAACAAATTTAATGCAGATGGAGGTGGTGGTTTCTATCTATGGTCTAGCTTTTTCTACTAATCAGTTGCGGAGGAGGGCTAATAGTGAAGAGGTCTTCACATCTTCAGTGCAGGCATGTCTATGTCTGAATATTCCCATATTTATGTTTAGAATACATCATTTTGTAGTTCTAGTGTTTTTTCTTATCTCAACCTTAGTTTTGGCTAAGTATGATGACATATGTGGAGCTTTGGTAGTGGTGTTTTGTTCTCTAAGAATTTACGGGCATGATATTCTTGAGATGGAGTCTTCTCGAAGTGGGTGGAACAAGGGCTTCAATAGTGTGGTCAATCCTTTGGTTACTGTTGGGTTGGTTGGAAATTGGCTTCTTTCTTCCATTAATGTTGTAGAGTATTAAAAGTTCCATTTCAATTTGATCCTTGGGCCAAGCTGAGCATCTCTACTAGTGACTTGCTCTCAATTTTTGGCCTTTAGTTTATCCCCCTTTCTGTTCCTCCCTTGCTAGTTCTCTTGTAGTCACATTGCTCCCCTAGTGTCTATACAATATGAATACCCAACCTCGACAACGCATGTGCAACCACTAAGGTGGGCAAGGTGTTTTTGGAGGTGAGGGTGGCCAAGCTCGTTAAATTAGAACTCGTGCCTAAGCACATGCTCATGAGGTTGCAAATATCTATTTCATCACTGTTCCACCCGAGATCTGAGCAAAGATTCAACGTCTTGAAACTATGCTTTTTGATGAACGTCTTATTTTTTCAAGTTCAGGTATTATTGAAGATGTTTCCCACTGGGTTCTCGACCCTAGTCACACTAGGGGAAGACATAAGCAATATCTTAACTCAATAACTATCCACTGGCAACTCAAAACTCTTGTTCACATAGTATTAAAGGAGAAGCAAGAGGAATAATATGACACATTTGTTGCCATGAATGACATCAAATGTACTCGAAGATTTCAAATTTCATGTCTAGAAAGCTTGGACGACCGACTAGCTCACCTTGAGAGCTACCTACAGTGCAAGCCTAAGCCTTCAACTCCACTAGTTTCTAGGGAATTATGAAGGATAGGCCATGACAACAATGATCATGCATGCAGGTCTATGGTGGCCTACTCTACATGGAAATGCCAAAGAGTTTTGTAAAGTTGCAATGTATGCCAATGAGTGGGGAAGGCTTCTCGAAGAGACGATATGCCCTTAACCCCCCACCTCACCCTACAAACATTTGATAAACGGGCAATTGATTTTTTGGGTCCAATCATCCCACCCGTAAGGAGAATTGGTGCATGATACATAATCATCGCTACTGATTATCTGACCACGTCATTCAAAGAATGCAACACAGAGACAACTACACATTTCCTATTTGATAATGTAATAACTAGATTTGGGTGTCTAAGGATCTTGATGAGTGATCAAGGCACTCATTTTTTTAAGAAGACTATTTCAATGCTGACAGAGGATTTTTAGTTTTATTATCAAAAGAGCACTCCCTACCATCCACAAGCCAATGGTACAGTGAAGTACTTTGACAAAATATTAGAGACAACACTTATTGAGGTATGAAATGTACAAAATAGTGATTGTGATTTAAGGATACCAACGATTTTGTGGGCATATAAGACCACATGCAAGAAGTTGGCTGGACAAACACCTTTCCAATTAGTGTATGGGAAGGAGGCAATAATGCTTATGGAATTTTTGGTTTCTAGCTTATGTATTGCAACAACGATGTAGCTGACAAAACCTGGTACAATGGAGCAAAGATTATAAGAGTTATTGTAGTTGGAAGAAGATTGTGCAGTAGCCAGATTTCATAAAACCAAAGAGAAGGCATGGCATGACACAAGAATTAGGAAGAAGACATTTCATCCAGGATATTTAGTGTTGCGGTATGATAGCAAATTCTTGCAACACCTAGGCAAATTTTAGATGCATTGATTGGAGCCATACATTATTCAGCACGTGACAAATGCAATAGCGGTACAACTAAAGAACTTGGATGGTACCCTACAAGAAGGTTTTTGTTAATGGGAGTCAGTTGAAGATGTACAAGGACAGTTGACCTCCTGCTCACTAGGTGTAAGGAGACAAATAAATTTTCCCTTTGTACATAAATAAAATGTGTTGTTTGTGAGTTAGAGTTAAATTTGCATTGCTTGCTAGAATTGTTAAATAATGGTTATTCTCTATTTTTTGGAGCTAGGAGTTCTTATACAATTGCATAATAAGTTATAATGGGTGAAAATGTGTAACACTATGCACCAGAGGGAGTTTCATGCAGTATTAGCATCAGGTAGATATCATGCAGTGTTGGGGGCATCTTAGTCAGAAAATTCATGCATAAAGGTTAGGTGATTGTACTATAGTGTCACGTAGGGAAGGTTATTTTGATTTGTTGTGCAACATTCAATAGAGATACTCCAACCATAGGCTCAATTATGAATCACAACGATGACGAATGGTGTGAAGGGAGCCACATGAAAAGACAAAGGGATGATCATCCCTAGGTTAGTAATAATTATTGAAGTGAAAGAAAGTGGCTAAGGGTATCCTAAATCAAATTTTTGGTAGTAGGAAAGAGCACACAAACCATCCTTTAAAGTCTTTGGGTGTTGGGGTGATATGATTGTAAGAGATTAACACTAAGAAGGACTAGGCCAAGTAAGTAGGAATTTATGTTATTCCGAGAGGCGGCACATGCCAATCATCCTGTCAAGCTGAAGTAAATAAGATCTCACACAAATCCCCACAAAAGTGTAGTGATTTGAATCTACATATAGTGATAACATATTCAGTGAAATTATACCTCATTGAAATTTATTGTTTTGAACTCATGAAGATAGGAGAAGGAATGAGTGGCTTCGGATGAGCTGCAATTTTGTGTTGAGGGCCTTTTGGAGACTCGAAAATTTTGAATTGTTTTTGGTATGAGTCAGGGAATTTTGTAGAGGAGAGTAGCATAGAAGAAGATCATCCAACGTGCATTAGAGAGGATGGTGTAGAAAAGGGAGATGTGGTGTAGGGAGGTACTGTGCGCGAAAGATCAAAGTGTCAAGCAGGCAAGGAGCATGTGAGTAGATATTGGAAGTTAGGATTTTGGTATGACTGGTAAAGGAAAGGAAGCTCATTGTGGAAAAGGAATCTAGAGACAATTTCAAAAGGGAAGACATCAGCGGAGTGGTAACCAAGTTTGTATCAGATATTTCTAGCAGGCGCTATTAGGCAATTGGACATGTTATCTCCTGAAATAAAATTGTCAATTTTATTTCATTAGGTGATAGAAGGTCTTTTTAGGAGAGAGTTTTATGTAATTTTTAGACTAATTTCATTGAGTCTTAAGCTTGTAATCATGTTAATAAACTTTCTAGTCATCTCATTTTTGAAAAATTAGCTTTCGATAGCTAATCCGCATTCTCAGCAGACCTCTTAGCTATCGAAATCACAGGTTTTTCAAATGATAAAATGCTTTGGGAAAACTACATTTTCATAGGCGTGGAGAGGCTATTTTACATGCTCAAATAGTTGATTGAAAACTAGACATCCTAAGATTTCCAATGGTACTTTCAGATCTGCATTTAGAGCTCGAGAAGGTGGTCAAAAGTCCCCCGCAAGATGAGGTAGCGTTTTCAGAAATGTGGCGTTTCTACTGTGCTGAGCCATCATTTTCAAATGATGATTCTGAGCGACTGGAGGATCATTTTGGGAAACGGTTGGAGGCTTTTGTGCCTAACATATCAAAGAAAATTAACCTCTTTGGGTTTATACACAGGTGTCATAGATGTGGAGAACCGAATCTATCTCCGAGCCCCACTTTTTCAACAGTCTAGCCCAATTTTTGTGGCAGACAGTTTCAGAAATTGATTGTAACTAATTGTTATCTTCGGGATTTGGGAAGATTTCGACCTCATCCATCAGATCCTGAGAAATCTACAGCTGTTGAATATTATGAAGACCATTTGTACAAAAATTGACTAGTTAAATAGGATATATTCCTATTTGTTTTAACTTTTCTATTTTAGGTGTTTCAGATCCATTTTATAGGATCTTGACTTTGATGTAATGGCTATAAAGCCTAGAACTCTAGAGATGAGAAGGGGTTTGACTTTGGATACTTTTCATACTTCGTAATCTCAAGCTTCTTATTTTCATATTAGTAATACAAGCTTCTTTTGCTATTATCTGTTTAGATTTACATGTTCTTATCTGTTCTCTGCTTGCACCTGAATATGTTATTCATGTTATTTCTATTTGTCTAATGCGAGATAACGGTCACCTTATCTTTGCATTGATGAATTAGAATTGCAAGTTTCATTTACCTTTTGTAATTAGCCATTCATATGTATTAATGAATGATTCTGCTGGTACAGTAAAGATTCTTCATACATCCACTTATTTATAAACCCTTTGAACAGTAGTAGTTGAAAGCCTTGTCAATCTAAGAGTGTTTATGTATGTCTTGAGTGAATAAGATTTGATTCAGTCATCCGACTTGATCCAAACACATTCCCGTAATTGAGAGAACCATTGAGGGATATTTATATGTTATCAGGCATCTTCGAACTACAACCTAGAAGAGTTTCCTTGAGTGTTAACATAATTGGTGCCGTTGCTGGGGAACGATGATTGAAGCTCAAATTCCCTGGGAGACGACAAAGACCCAACTTTGATGATAGACAAAGTCTGGATACTATCTTGGTTGTAATCATCTATCTAGTGACTCCCCTGGGGGATGAAGCCATTGGCGACTCCACTAGGTAATTGTGGCTCAATGTAGGAGGCATACTTGGCGAAATCCTCAGAAGCCACCAACTGACCCAGTACCTGATCCTGAAAATATCATTAGAGAAGGAAAAGCATTATAGAAAGGAGCTTCAAGTTTAGATTCATCTTAGTCTAAAACTGAACGCCACTTAGCTTAAATTCATACCAATATTCCTGCCGTTGAGCTTGCTATACAAGAATTGTCATCAAAAGGAGAAAGCCTTGCAAAGTTATTATCTGGTTTTAATAGAGCTTCTTACTCTTTAGATTATTCTTTCATTGTAAGTCCAAATAAATCTTCCCCTCATATCCATCATACTCCCTTAATCATATCAGATCCTCCTCAACCCTCGGTTATTCAAGCTTCCAGTACTTTCATATCTACCACAACCATGGCAGCACCACAAGCAGCTACCAAGATATAAAGAATCATAGCTGCTAGCTATGGACCATTAGTATTGCCCACTCCCTTGAGTGCAATGGCTACTGGAGAATATCAAAAGTACATGCCTAAGTTTACAGGGACAGAGGGGATTACAACTAAAGAACATCTTGAATTATTTTATAGCTATGCTAAGAATTTCGATATTAGTGAAGCTGATGTATGGATGAGAGTTTTTGTTCAAAGCCTAGACGGAGAGGCTAGGAAATGGTTTAGAATTGACACCAAGGTCTATAGCAGACATTGAGGCTTTAGATGATGCTTTCCTCAAGCATTGGGAAGATAAGAAAGATCTGCTCTACTACCATACAAAATTTGTGAATTTAAAGAGAGAAAGTGGAGAGTCATTGTCTGATTTCAACAAAATATTTAACCGTATGTACAATAAGATACTAGCCGAGGTGAAACCTACCACTACATCCACAAAACTCACCTATGCAAATGCCTTTTATGCTGACTTTTGTTTACTGTTGAGAGAGAGAAGATGTGCTACCTTGGATGACATGCTAGATGCAACATTGGAGGTAGAATCAAATATTATCGCTTCAGAAAAACTTAAGGGAAAAGTTGATAGGAGAAAACAAAAGGATGAATCCTCATCATCTTCAGATCCTAAGATTGATAAAATGACTAAGATGATAGAGTCATTAACCTCTGAAATCTCCAAATTGAAGATTGAGAATTAGAAGCTTGGAAGAGGAAGAGGTCTTAATACCTTTGCTCCTCGGAACCCAAATCCATATAGGAGAAACAATGAGTAGTTGCAAATTTTGCAAAGAAACAGAAACACCAATGAAGATCAAAAGGTAAAGGCACCTTTCCAGAATGCAGTAATGGAAGAAGAGAAATCTGAAGAAGATGATGAAATCCATTGTCTGGAAGACAAAGGCAGTGCATCCTTCTTGACCTTAGCTGCCTATGAAGAGTCATTATTCAATGACCAGATCAGTCAATAGTGGGATGATGGAGCTGTTCTGTAGGCTTATGATTAGCACACGTATAATTTGAGGTCAAAGACAAATACTTCCAAGAAAGCTCCTGTTCAGAAAGTTGTTTTCCCTACAAAACAACAAGCTAGTAAGCAGCAAATTCCAGCAGCTGATCCAATCATCCTCAAAGCTCTAGCTCATGAGGTAAGAGGCATTGACAAGATTTATTCTCCCTTCAGTTTTGAAGCAGAAATTTAGAAATTAAAAATACCTCTACCTCTGATCGAACTGATCAAGAATGAGTCTTTCAAAAGAACTATTTTCAATGCCCTTGAACCTAAAGCTACCCAAGCCACTACTGATTATGTCAATCTGCAACATGACAAACCAGCTGTTGTTCTTAGTCCTATGGTTGAAAACTGTGACGAAAACTCCCCATCATTTTATGTCTCTTTAAGTATCCATGATAAAATCCTACACAACTGCCTTCTAGACACAAGAGCTAGTCATAATATAATGCCCAAGGTTGTCATAGATGAGTTAGGTCTTGACAGCACCAAATCTTATCATGAACTGTTCTCTTTTGATTCTAGGAAAGTAAAATGTCTGGGACTAATCAAAGATTTAGCCATCACCTTGTCTCAGCTACCCATGAAAAGCATGATGATGGATATTGTGGTAGCAGATGTGCCTCCCAAAAATGGCATGCTAATGTCAAATACTGGAAAGTATTTGAAGATGATGATGAGATTAATAGATTTCTTCAAGTCATTGATGAGTTTTCTGAAATGCACATTGACCAAGATAATGAAACTATTGAGGAGTCTAACAAGTCCAAGTTGAAAGATAAAATTGGTCATGATAATATTGTTCAGTTACCAAGTAACTATATACCTAGAGGTTTGATGTCTCCAGAGAAACTGTTTGATCATAATGATGTACCTTATAAACTTGTCAAAAAAGAAAATGAGTCTGTTGTCCATAAACATAACATTGGAAGTCAAGCTCATCCAAAGTTCATAAATCTGTCTACTCAGTTGTCTTTTGCCCAAAGTTCAGAGTATTGCACCCTAACGAAGATATTTGCTCATGTTTTTTCTTGGGAGTATAATGATCTTAAAACCTATGACACTAGCATCATTCAACATAAGATTCCCCTTAAAAAAGAACACCATTCCTTTCAGGCAGAAATTAAGGCCTATCAGCCCTCTTTTATTGCCTTTGATTGAAAAGGAAATCAAGAAGCTTTTGGATGCCAAGATCATAGTTCCACTAAGGTATTCAAAGTGGATAGCCAACCTTGTGATAGTGAGAAAGAAGAATGGGGAAATCAAGGTTTGTGTTGACTTCAGAAATCTGGACATATCATTTGTGGGAGAGAAGGACATGTTTGTCCTTATTTACCTTGATGATATCACTGTCTTTTCCAGTAGTCACAAAGATCACTTGCAGCATTTGAAAATAGTGTTTCTAAGGTGTATACAATTTGGGATTTCTTTAAACCCAAAGAAGTCCCAAAGAAGTCCCAGTTTGCTCTTGAAGAAGGTAAACTTCTTGGACATATTGTTTCCGTTGAAGGTGTAAAAATTGATCCAGCTCGAGTTGAAGCAGTTCAAAAATTATCTATTCCAAGGTCAAAGAAGGACATTCAATATTTCTTGGTAAGATTAACTTTATCAGAAGATTTATTCCAAACTTTGCTAAATTGGTAAAGCACATCACTTCTATGTTGAAGAAAGGATCAGAAATAAAATGGACAGATAGTGTAAGAAGCTCTTTTGAAGCCATCAAATAGGCTATCATGGAATCTCCTACTCTGATCAATCCAGATTGTAACAAAGAGTTTTATTTTTTCTCTTTTATTTCTTATGATACACTTGCAACAGTTCTATTGTAGAAAAATGATGAAGGGATAGATCATCCAGTGGCCTTTTTCAGCAAAACTTTGAGGGATGCTGAACTGAGGTATGATATTATTGAAAAATAGGCCTATGCTCTCATCAAATTTTAAAAGTAGTCAGAGTTTATATTCTGCATTCCAAGGTTATTGCATATGTTCCTTCAGCCTCAACGAAGGATGTTTTAACTCAGCCAAATATTGATGGAAAGAGAGCTAAATGGATTGCAAAATTCATTGAGATCAACATAGAGGTGAAGCCCACTAAGCTTGTCAAAGGCTAAGGCTTGACCAAGCTTATGGTTGAGGAAAATTGCAACTTGTTAGGCATTAACTTTATTGGTTTAAATTTAGATGATGAGCAGACAAAGGGAACAACAGAAGAACAAGATCACAGTCGATCTTTGGCTGAAAATTTAGTCACATGTGAATGGTATTCCGACATAGTTCATTTTTTTCAAAAATTAGAAGTTCATCCAGGGCTTAGCTCAAGCCAAACTTGAGCCCTTAAGCTCAAATCAGTAAAATTTTGCATAAGCAAAAATCTGCTTTATTGGAAAGATCCATCAGGAATCCTTTTGAGATGTCTAGACAAAGAACAATCTTTGGAAGTCATGCACCAGCTCCATTCTATCATTTGTGGAGGTCACCACTACTGGAAGACTACAACCCACAAAATTCTAAGGGTTGGATATTATTGGCCTACTCTCTTTTTCTGATGTATGTGCTTTTGTTGAATCTTGTGACAAGTGTCAGAGGTTCGCAGGGAGACAACAACTAAAATCTCTGCCCTTGAAACCAATACATGGCAATGGTCCTTTCCAGCAGTGGGGCCTGGACTTCATAGGTGAGATTAATCCACATTCTAGTGGCCAACACAAATGGATCTTGGTAGCCACTGATTACTTTACCAAGTGGATAGAGGCTATACCCACTAGAAATGTTAATAATCAAGTTATTATGAAGTTCTTGTATGAAAATATTTTTACTAGATTTGGTTGCCCAAAAAAACTAGTCACTGATAGTGTTGCAGCTTTCAAAGCAGATGAATTGGTTGATATGTGTGAATCAATGGGCATTCAGTTGGCACATTCTACTCCATATTATTCTCAAGGCAATGGCCTTGTAGAATCATCTAACAAGAGTCTTGTGAGGATGATAAAAAAACTGTTAGAAGCCAATCAAAGGAGCTAGGATTCCAAGTTGAAGTTTTCCCTTTGGGCTGATAGAGTTACCAACAAAAAATCAATAGGAACTTCTCCATCTAAGCTTGTTTATGGCACTGATGTTGTTTTTCTTATCCAGCTAATTCTCCTTGTGGCCAAATTCTTTCAAGAAGAACAGGATGAAGTGAATGACATGGTAAGGAGAATGAATAACCTGGTTGAATTACAACAGACCAGAGAGCAGTTGGTTGAGATGTCAAAAGTTAATCAGAAGAAAATCAAAGAAACCATTGACAGGAAGGAAAAAGTGGACAATTTCGAAGTTGGTGACTGGGTTTTCAAATGGGATGCATTGAAGGAAAAGAAAGGAAATCATGGTAAGTTTGACTCCTTATGGACAGGTCCGTTTGTCATCGTTCAAAGTCAGTAGAACAATAACTTTATTCTGCACAGTCTAGAAGGAGAAGATGTTTTTGGTGGCCCAATCAATGGGCAGTTCTTGAAACTTTATTTCATTTAAGGCTTTAAAGCCTTGATATTGTAAATATGTTTTTCAGTTTTTATTTTCTATGAAAAATAAACTCCATGCCCAATGGAACACTTGGAGATAGATTCGATTTTGGTTTTACAGGAAAGGCATTGGTCTGTGGTTCTTGAAACCTCACAAGGAGGATTTCATCCCCAAAAGGAGCCAGTGTTATCTCTTGAAATAAAATTGTCAATTTTGTTTCATTAGGTGATAAAAGGTCTTTTTAGGAAAGAGTTTTATTTAATTTTTAGACTCATTTCATTGAGTCTTAAGCTTGTAATCATGTTAATAAACATTCTAGTCATCTAATTTTTGAAAAATCAGCTTTCGATAGCTAACCCGCATTCTCAGCAAACCTCTTAGCTACCGAAATCACAGGTTTTTCAAACAATAAACTAATTTGAGAAAACTCAATTTTCTTAGTCGTGGAGAGGCCGTTTTACACGCTCAAAGAGTCAATTGACAACTAGACATCCTAATATTTCCAATGGTACTTTCAGATATGCATTTAGAGCTCGGGAAGGTAGTCAAAAGTCCCCTGCAAGATGAGGCAACGTTTTTAGAAATGTGGCGTTTCTACTGCGTTGAGCCATCATTTTCAAATGATCATTCTGAGCGACTGGAGGATCCTTTTGAGAAACGGTTGGGGGATTTTGTGCCTAAAATGTCAAAGAACAATAACCTCTTCAGTTTATACACAGGTGTCACAGATGTGGAGAATCGAATCCATCTTTGAGCCCCAGTTTTTCAACAGTCTGGCCCAATTTTTGTGGCAGAGAGTTTCAGAAATTGATTGTAACTGATTTTTGTCTTCGGGATTTAAGAAGATTTTGACCTCATCCATCAGATCCTGAGAAATTTGAAGCTGTTGAATATGATGAAGACCATTTGTACAAGAATTGACCAGTGAAATAGGATCTATTCTTATCTGTTTTAACTTTTCTATTTTAGGTGTTTCAGATCCATTTTTATAGGATCTTGACTTTGATGTAATGGCTATAAAGCCTAGAACTCTAGAGATGAGATGGGGTTCGAATTTGGATACTTTTCATACTTCGTAATCTCAATATTCTCATTTTCATATTAGTAATACAAGCTTCTTTTGCTATTATCTGTTCAGATTTACATCTTCTTATCTGTTCTCTGCTTTCACCTGAATATGTTATTCATGTTATTCCTATTTGGTAATGCCAGATAACTATCGCCTTATCTTTGCATTGATGAATTAGAATTGAAAGTTTCATTTACCTTTTGTAATTGGCCATTCATATGTGTTAATGTATGATTTTGTTGGTACAGTAAGGATTCTTCATACATCCACTTATTTATAAACCCTCTGAACAGTAGTAGTTGAAAGCCTTGTAAATATAAGAGTATTTATGTATGTCTTGAGTGAACAAGATTTGATTCAGTCATTCAACTTGATCCAAACACATTCCCATAATTGAGAGAACCATTAAGGGATATTTATATGTTACCATGCATCTTCGAACTACAACCTAGAAGAGTTTCCTGGAGTGCTAACAGGACAACATGGGACAACTGGAGGGAAGATGTTATAGAATATCTAAACTATTAGTTGATATGGAGGACAAGCATACCAAAGAAGAAGTGGGAATAGCAGGATCAAGAAGCTACCAAAGACCAATAAGAAGACTCGTCTGTCTTAGTTCAGGGGTTGGCTAGAAGAACAAAACACCATTGATGTTGTGCTTTGGTTAAGCTGTTGTTTTTCAGTCAATTTTGTTAGTTTTGTATGTTTGTAGCTGCAATGAAATATATGTGTAGGAAAGAAAATATGTGTTAGAGTCGATATTGATTTTGCACTGTAAGTGTTGATGTATTGTGTTATTGATGGGTATAGTAACGCTAGTGAGCCTAATTCGACTTTTATTGTAGTGTGCTACACTTATTCCCTCATTTTTGAAGTAATGAAAGACTAGAAGATTGCCTCCATATTTGTTTATGTATGAATGCATTGTTTTATTTTGTTACTACTATGTGGTTATTGGTTGTACAATTTATAATGTCGATCCAATACTTATTAACATCCTGCACATCGTGGGAAGTTGATAATGTTGTTATATTCTTGTCATGATACTCTTATGTATGTTGAAAGGTGAGTTTCTCTAATTCTACTGATAATTTTGTTATGAATGAGATACTTTAGTCGTAAGGGCATTTTAGATAGTGAATAACAAGACAAATAGTTAGTCGGATAACCTATGAAGTCTTGTATGACATGTAACCTTAGAATGGATTTCATGAGTCTATCTGTGAGGTGTCTAGACTTCCATAAGGTAAGTTGAAATCTCGATGTCACAAAACTACTACAATCCCATCTGACTATGGAAACCTGGTTCCAACAATGCCCCATAACATCTCAAGTGAGACTTCATCCACTTTATGGGTGATGCGAAAGGGTCGGTGCTAAGCGGGTTTGTTGGATGAATTGTGCACCAAACCTAGGTTTATCATAACCCTGCACCAACAAAAAGGAAAACTAAAAGATGGTTCCAAGAACAATGGTATTGTTGAGGGGAATTGTTGGGAAGCATTGTAAGTTTTGGGTGTACCAATTCCATTGTTCTTGAGTGTGGATATGAAGAAGTGAAAACCCCTATTGTTAGAGAAAAAATGATACTATGGCATCAAAGACCAGGGCATAATAGAGAGAAGGACCTTTGAACATTACATAGTAAAGGTATGGTTGAAGGTGTGCTTGATTCCACTATAAATATTGATCCCTACGAACATTGTATCTATGGCAAAAATAATTAGGTAAGATTCTCAATAGGTGCTACAAGGTATAAGAGAATTCTATTGTTAGTACATAGTGATGTGTTTGGACCTATCCGTTCCATGACTAGGAAAATCTATATACCATGTCTCATTTATAGGTGGTTTCTTGATGAATACATGGATCTATTACCTCCAAAAAAAATTGATGTAGTTTGAAAATTTATAGAATTCAAGGTTCTTATGGAGAATCAAATAGATAAGAAAATTAAGGTGTTGAGGAGACAATTATGGGGTATTTTGTAGGAATGATTTCAAAGAATTTTATAAGTAGTGCGATATAGCAAGGAAGAAGACTACACCATACACACCTCAACAAAATGGGGTTGCAAAAAGGATGATTAAGAGATTGATGGAAAAAGCAAGGAGCACACTTAGTGGCATTGAGTTAGCACACAAATTATGGGTAGAGGTAGTGAATACCGTATGTTTCCTAGTAAACCAATCACTCTTGAAACGGCTTTGCATGAGACATGTAATGTTAAAAAGGGCTCCCTTAAACATATTAGAGTTTTTGGTTGTGATGATTACATTCACATTTCAAAGGAAAATAGGAGTAAGCTAGACAATAAAGCTAAAAGGCACATATTTATTGATTATAAAGATGGTTTGAAAGGTTATGCTTTGGAATCTAAAAACTAGGAAGGTTATTTACATTCGAGATGTTGTATTTAGAGAGGTCAAGGATGTTGTCAAACAAGAAGTCCCAAAGGGAAAAAGAACCAAATGTAGTGGAGTTCAAGTTGTAGTATGAAGAATATAACATAACAGAGGAATATGATTCATAAGAAGAAGAACCACATACCTCGGTATTGAAGGGATAGGTTCAAGATGGAAGGGATGATATGGGATATTAAAAGTGACTTGGTTTGCAAAAAATATTCAACTGTGAATGATTAAATTTAAATCAAGATCAAAGGACATCACTGACATTAATGAAGCTGCAATTAAAGAAAATAAGGAAGAGAAGAAACAAGAATAACACCCAAGTGATAATAGAGTTCGTCCAATGTGGACCATGTCTCTGGGTTTTGCCTCTAAGGAGTGGCCAGTTTTATTAAGCTCCCATAATTGCAATTACATCACGTAAAGCCTCCAAAAAATTACAACAAAAAATATCTCTTTTGTTGCAACAACAAATGGACTGTGCAAAACCACCAGTCTCCAAAACAACTGAAAATGGCTCGAATTTCAATAAATAAAGTCTAAAATTGTATAACAAAAGAACTTGATTTCATCCTCCTGCCACATCTAAGCTCTTTGGATCACTGGTAAGTGGGCTCATCATTAAAATTTTATTCCTAGAAAAAAAATAGGATCAAATCCGTGGTCATTTCTCTACGCAATATTTGGTTTTTAATTAAATTTTAATTACAGATATGAAGTTTGGTTTTGGAGCCAAAATATGTCCCATATTTTTGTTCATTGATAGGAAAAGTCATGGTAAGTTCATTAGTTATGGGAGGGTCATGGGTTTGAGCACTCAAACCTTCCACTCTTGGCACGCCATTGTAGCAACAATTTAAATATAACTCTGCCATCGTTAAATACAAGGAAACAATTGGGTGCATTGGTTATGATTGTTGGTGTGTTATCGATTGGTTACAATTTTGAATCCTGCCAAACCTCTTTCTAGGTTTAACTGGACCATTTTTAAACTTCAAAGAATATATTTTATCATTATAGTTAAGAAACCAATCAATGGTAAGCCATTGTCCTAGTTACTTGGAAGTCGACAATTTGATCCTCACGTTGGCCAGTCACGAACAAATTTGGGAACCTTCTTTGGCTACGACCTTGGAATATTCTTTGCCTTCCAGAGGCTGTCACATGGTAGTCTTTGATTGGACCATGTAAAATATACCAAAAAACCTTTGAAATCCAAACACTTCCATGTGTCTCGACAACCATGTCATGTTGACTCATGCCATATGTTTTGCTGACCTGGATGCCATGTCATGTCATCTCAATGCCTAGTCACTTGCCAACTGTTTTGCCACATCAACATATGGACCTACCATGTTTCATCTAAAGGTGTTTCCATGTCATCATACGAACCTATGACATTACAATCTGTATAATTCCACGTGGCACATCCTAGTGATGCCATGTGGCAACCTTGTCCATCTTTTTGTTGTTTTAGGAAAATTTCTGAATGCGATTACTTTCGCGTACGAAGTTTGTTTTCTATCGTTCGAGTTGTGTTGGAAAGATATCACCAAGCCCTTCGAGATGACACTATTTTCATTATGCATTGAGTATTTTGAATTTTGAGGCATCTTTGGATCCTCTCAGAGTGTTCCTCCCCATTGGGAAGCTCTTGAACCTCTAAAAGGATTTTACTTAGATACGAAGTGAGCGTACTGCCTTCCCACTTGTTTGGTATCTATCCACCTTGTTTTGCGTGCCTTGATCATCATAATAAACGACATAAAAACTATGATAATAAAACTATATGGTTAATAATTCCCATTTTCGCACACCCATCCACATTCATTACTCCAACCATTATCCATGCACACCATATTAATAGTAATAACAAATGTAAATATGTTAATGAAAATGAACTAAAAGCATTTTTGATCCTCTTGACAAGTACAGATAGAAAATTATCATGTTGTAACGCTGATGTTTTCTGAAAAACATTACAGTTAGATTCATATGCAACTATTTCATTCCCACGCTTAATATCACGTGCTTATCCATATTTGTAGACATGAGTGAAAATGTTTTTCTAGCATTCACGAGCCTCTTTGAGTGCCCTATGGTTTCCAAGAAGAGATCATCTTTCATGTGATGAGATTTAATGATGTACTCAATTCCATCCTTGAAAAGGTAATACTGATTCTCCTTTCTAAAGTAGATAGATTTCTTGTCAAACAAGTAAGGAATTCCAAGCACAATTCCAAAAAAAACCAATGGAACAACATCTAGATCAACCTCATCGATAAATTTGGATGTGATAACAAACCTAAGCATACATTATTCAATTACTGGTAGCTTAACATTGTTACATTGTCATCCAAGAGGATAAGGTTAAGGATGTGGTTTTGTTTCCAATTTTATCTACTTAACATCCGCTTCAAATATCAAATTGGCTTGAGAACCAATGTTAAACAAGGTATCAACTTTTCTATGTTTGGTTACAAGACTTATGTGAAAAAGTTCATTTATATTCCCTTAAGAGTTAGACAACAAAATAGGAAAAATAAGACCATCATGAGAAGATGATATACCTTTCATCCCCATATTCATGAGTTGTGTTTCATCTCCAGAGTATGCCCCCAGATCTTTTTGTACCATCATAGCCAACTTCTGCTTTCCATTCCTATCTCAAAACCAATTTGGCCTAAGTTCTAGATGCAGTGTCTAACAATGATCATCATCGTGCCCCTCTTTTTTGCAATGGGAATAAGAAACTTTTTCATCACCCTTCTTCATAGAAGCTGTCCTCTTCGGTATCTCCTTTCATTTTGCTTTGTTTTCTTTCCACTTAATAAATTCCATAGAGACTCCACCACCTTGTTAACTTGCTTCGATGTAAGTGGCTTGCACACATACCTCGTCTAGGTTAGATGGATTTAACAAAAAAATAATATTGTAGATATAACAATGCAAGCTACTACTACATTTAAGGAGAGTCTTTTAGGTATATAGTGGAATGTTTAAAGCCAAGGCATTTTCCCTAAAATCCTCAGTAAAGCTTTGCACACTTTTCCCTTTACAATGTCATGGAGTTTTCCATTATGTAATTTCCTTCTGGTTATGTCCCAAGGGATAGAACTACTTTTTTAATGTTGAGGCAAATCCATACCACAAGGAAAGAGTCTTACCTTCTCGAAGCCTAGTATCTTCCAATCAAAGAGAGGCCAATTGAATTTTTATCTCATCTTCAACAATTTGCTACACATGTGTTGGCCTGTCAACAACTCCCCTACATTTTGGTCAAAATAAAGGCCCCCCCATTATAAATATTAAAAACTCCCCTCTTTGTTGGCACTTAGGTGGTGGATGGTTCCTCCTATCATTATTGTTTGGCCTTTAATATTTTTGGTTCTTCAGGATTCGATCATGTTTTGACTTATCTTTCGATTATGATCCTTGCAATGGTCACTTTGATTGCTTGATCTTACTTGATTTTACTATATCAGTCTTGATTGTGTAACACTTGTTTAGCTTCGAATGATCTCTTTTTCAATGTGCTTCTTATGAAAATCTTCTTATGAATGGTTATTGGTGCATTCTACTATCTATTTTGAGGTTTGACGAGTACCCGATGCTATGAGGGTTAGCACTTAGTCAAGGGATTACCGATTACCTTCCCGCTTTGTGCCACAATGCTTAGTGCCAATGATATTTGTGTATCCATGTTTGTGATATGTTACCAGAATAGAACTAGAGGCAAGGAAGAGTGTTTGTCCCAATATGAAAATCTCATATCAAGCATCAGAGCAAGGATAACTCTGTCATTCTAGTTGTTCTTCTATTGTATGCATGTAATATTTTTGTCATTTTGACACTTTGCTTTGACAACTTCCTCCTTTGAGTTGTTTCATGACATTAGTTTGACTTGATCTCAACGTGGCATCCCGCACATATGTAACACTAATAAATATTAAATGTAAATAACTGCTAATATGTAACGTATTATTAAACTAAATGTGCAAGTATTATTAACATTCAAGAGTAAAATGAATATCAATCAATTTTATAAACTATGTATTAAGAAATAAAAAAACTAACCATATAAAATATGTATATGAAATAGAACATAAAACAACACCTAACAACACAAACTCTATATAGCAAAACACATGTATATTTAATACTAACTAGCACAACCTGATTAATAAATGTGGTTGATATACACCGATAGATATCAATCACATGCACAACCACAATAGTAAATGTGGTTGATATAAGTTGATATGCGTATATCAATCACATGCACAACTAGATTAGTAAATGTGGTTGATATAAGTCGATATGCATATATTAATCATATGCACAACTACATTAGTAATGAGTGATGAGAGTATGTGAATTTACCCATAACCCTAACCTTATTGTAAGAATTAGTGCAACTTGAGAATAATACTTGATTAGCTAAAATTTATTAAATCATCAAATTTTAAAACAATCGTATGAATTTATGGCAAACCTAACCTTATTGTAAGAATCAATGCGCCATGTGAATAATTAGTCATTATTGAAACTTTAATAAAACACCATCATATTTTAATACATTTCAAATTACTTTGTTCTAAATAGAGTAGATTGTAGCAAAGTACCATAGATGTCGATTAAAGTTTATTGCATTATGATTGTACAACGACCATAAATTACTTACAAATGTGGCATTAATATTTGAGTTGAACATAAACGGAAATAAGCCATAAATTGTGATACGAGCACTAAGAGCAATAACAATTTAAACAAAGGTAATTATATTCAATGCTTATTAACAATTAAATTGAGTAAATACCATAATCACTCCTTATAATACATAATATAATGGGATTGTTAAATTATTGAATATGTCAAACCCTTAATTGTTATACTCTTTAGCATATTTTTAATATGTATAATTAAATATATATAATTTGAGCAATATGAATATTACATAGAATAATGTTCCATTTTCGAGCATTGTTAAGACAACAAAGGGGAAATATTACTAATACCAAGTCATTGACTTCTCTACTTGTTATGAGTATTCTTCTCAAGTCAATAGAGGTTAAAGCCACATGGCTGTAAGAAGTGTGACTTTAAAAAAAAATATCATACACATCAAGCCAGAGAGAGGCATAAATTCAATTCACTATCAAACTATCTTTTAATAAGTTTTGCAAAATATCTAGCATAACAATTTATCAATGGTAACAAAATTATTCTTTGTATTTATGGTTCTCTTGATATATTACAATAAGAAAATAAAGAACGGTCAAGAGCGTTTTTCTATTATCAATACATGTGATGAGAATATATTTACTTTGTATATTATATAGAAGTTTTCTCAACAAGTCTGAACCAAATCTCTCAATGTGACATATGGAAGAAATATGAATTCTTTATGAAATTTTAAAGGATAGAATAGAGAATAAAATTGAGAATGCCATTGAGTTACATTTCGCTGAAATGGGGTACAATGTTACTCCATATTACCATGTATTTCTATCTGGTACTTAAATATATTAAATGTGAATAGACCACATTGATAAAAACCAACTCAATAAATTCGAGTCCCTCATAATGTTTTGTTAGGTTATCATTCAAAATGACTACTGTTGTGAAGGATGCAAACAAGAAAAAGTATAATGTTTCGTTAGGTTATCACTCAAAATGATTACTATTGTGAAGGATGAAAACAATAAAAAAGATGAATTTAATTTGGCACATCAAAGAACGAGTGATTAAAATGAACTAGAATTGTGCATGCACAATTAAAATGAGGGCGACATCAAATTAATATAAGTTTGATGATAAACAATACATCCATAATAAGGTTTTAATTAGTCACTTGCAATATAATTAGTTATTTCCCCACACAGTTCAAATGCTTTGCAATAAATATAGGTACATATAGGAGTATATACATACATATATAGTAATGCATATACATATATGGTAATCATAATCATAATCATGTTTTAATATAATTTAATCATTTCCCAATTTCCAAGTGCACAGTGTATCAGGGTTTCACATTGTTCTTCATTCAACACAAACATGATTTATAACTTCACTAGGAGAGGTGATCAATACCCCAATATGGACCCTCGATTGGCTATGGATCTAAAATGAATATTCTTAAAACCTAATTCTAATTCAAACTATGATCCCATCGCTCCTCGGGATTCAATAACGCCCACATGTTTAAGCGAGAAATATTACTTGGATTAATAATCTGGTGTCCGTAATATGGTTTTTGATCATGTCAAACAAACACGTTGCTTGCTCTCCTAATCTCCATGATGACTCTTCTGCGTATATTAACAGAGCTAGGGTCCACTTCGATTTTTCCACGCTGGCACACGCTATTTTAATTAATTATATTAAAATAAGAAAAATCTCAAAACCTTATTTAACATTATACTTGGAAAATGTTTCGTTTATTTTGCATAGAAATTTGTTTTGCAACAATATTTTTTATTTAAAACTGGTATTTGTTATTGCAAGTGAGAGACTCGAATTAGGCCGATTTAATCACAAGATTTGAATGCTAAACTGGGGCAAATAATTCATTGGAAGACTCAAATATATTGATGGAGGCAAAGGATCCAAAGCGTTAGAATGGGAAATCAAGCCTTGAAGATTTGCTAAACGTTAAGATCAAAGTGCTAATCGATCCATTGTTGTTGAGCAAAATGCACGTTATTGTATTTTATACATATTACGGTTGCAAGAACTATTTTTGTAACATATCTATCGTAAAATTACATTTGCATTCTCTCTTCTAGTGCTTCAATTTGATAGGAAGAAACTACTTTCTCATATCAAATTTGGAACCATAATTAAATTATGGATTCATGTAGATAATTGTGTTTAATGCATGTTATATTTTCTCTTAATCATTACTGCATCAATTGAACTATTTCGTCATTATTTTCAGAAGAAAAATCGTGATTTTCTATATTAAGATAATATAAAGAGCATGTTACATTACTATTTCGTCATTATGGTGATTCATTTAATAATGAATATGTTTTAAATAATGAGTCTAAGAATGAACACACAAAATCCTAATAACTATTTGTTGGGATAATTATATGAATTTATTAAGCTGAAGGTTTGATGAACTATTTCATTAATTTATAGGCTTATCTTGCACTTAGACTCAAATTCAATGCTTTATGACTTGCTCTTGATTGGGAGTAGGACTAATCCTTCTCTTAATTGAGATATAATAGATTCTCTTTACTGGTGCATATAGGCAATATTTCATTTGCACTTAGATTAATTTAATGCATTTCTAAAAGTCTCCTTTCGTAGGAGCAAAATTGCATGCAGCTTAGTTGAGCCCTCTTTTAAGTTAACTTAAAGTATTACCTCTTTCATGCATATGACAAGAAGATAATTCACTTCTTTCTGTCTGCTGATAACATCAAGAAATATCATACATTGGTAGGCATAAGGTAGATTTAGATTTAGATTAGTTTAACATTAGTTTAGATTAGTTTTAGTTAGGAACAGGGTAACTAGACCCAATTTAAAACAAGTTGGAACCACCAACCCAAATAGAAAAGAGTCTAATTTCGGGCTCTGACCGAGTCGTCTCCCAAATGTTGATGAGGTCATTTTTGGCCATCAACATTTTTGGCGATAGAAGAAGGACCACATATAGATAATCTCTATAGAGTGTTATTTTGAAAGATTTGAATTAATCATGGCTCTTGCATGTATTGTTACTTTGGATCATGATTTTATTTCATGCAGACCTACCGGAAGCATGCCCAAAAATTAGCTTTAATCTTTGTCTAAATTACGATATGATGGTGAGAGTATAATTTATGCTTTAGATCATATTTGTCAATTTGTGAATATATGTAATTATTTTAATATCACTAACTACAATAAAATTTGCAGGTTATTTACTCTCACATTACAAGGATGAATTCACGAATGATTGAAAACACTATTGGCTCTGTCCATACATTCATGGAACCATTTTATGAAGATTTTTTTCTGTCATCCCATCAGAACTACAATTATGAAAATTTGTGTTTAGAAATGGAGTCTTTCTATGCATGCTGACGAATCTCTTGAAGAATTCTATAATAGGTTTATGTCACTTTGTTTTATATTTCACCTTTAAAATCTGCCCTCAAAGATGATCTAACCAAATGGTTTAATGCTCATATACTTCATAAGCCTAATGAAACAAATAATTATGAGTAGGAAATGCAAGAACCTCCATTAGTCACTACTCATTCAATTGGTGAACCTGAATTGTATCACTCCCACAAACTTCTGGTGTTTGTTTCACCCATTTTTAGACTTCAAAAAATGTTGATAAAGATCCACATATGAAATCTGAATTTTTTCCTGAAACATATTTTGATCCTTATGGAGATGAACTAGGCTTAATAGAATTAGAAACATTAAATTCCACTGATGGGAAAATGAATAATTTTGTTTATTCTGAAGCTAATCTAGAAACAATTCAAACCCATTTTACTCAAGATTTGACAAACAACCAATATCCTCTTGTAGAAGATGTTCCATCCTTTAATGATGAAAATCATTCAATTTTCATTGAAACATCTATTCCTTTATATTCAGGAAATTGTTACAGCATGTATCCAGATTTGTTTTTAGATTGAATGCAAATAATAATGATTTAGGTAATCTTGATGTCAAAATCCTTATTTAAGATTCTAGTAAAGAATAAATTTGTAAGAATGAACCAAGTTGTGTGGGCTTAATTCAAGATGAATCTAAAAATGATATTTGTATTGAAACTCTTGCATATGATTATAAAGATTCACATCGGTTTCATGATTTGCAAGAGAAAGAAGTAGCATTTGATGATTACCTTGGTGGTATTGAATTAGTTCCAACTTAGAGAGACATTCACCCATTTCTAGATTCTCATGTTGTTTCTTCATTTCCTAAGCACAAATTGATAATTATCTTTTTGATTGTGTTAATTTTTAGTTACCTAGTTCACCACAAGCTTCTAACAAGATTCATGATGATTTTCCATTGGAAACTTGATTTGATAAAATTTTGATGAAACAATCCACCTACCCTCATAATGGTTCTTTCACTTTTGTAAATAAGAATTGGTCCAAAAGTTGCCCTACTAACTTTAGTTTTAGTAAATTTGATGATTTTTTGCATTTGACAATCTTCTTGAAGAATCAAAATCCTTTTTCCCTCTCATATATCTATCAATATCCTTCATGGGAAAAGGGTGGCCGATTTAAACTTTTGGGGGCTAATTCAAATTCTTTTGATCTTATAAAATTCTTGGAAGCAAATTATAATTAGATTCTTCAAGGTATCCTTACTTATTCTTTCAATTGTACATATTAGGATAGAATTGAGTCATGGTTAAAGGAGTCTTATATTACGAAATTTCCTATAAATAGATTTATTTTAATGTCATTATTAGAAGTTCATGTACAAAAGTCTATTTTTATTTTACATAGTGTAGTATCAATTCTATTTCTATTACTAACTCTGGTTGTACATATAACTGCAAGAAATACATAATTTTCCCTACACTGCAAGTATAATTATACTTAGTATTAGTTGTTCTTGTAGTTTAAGTTAAGAATATGAATAGTCTTAGTTTTATTTCTGTTTTCATTCTATTCTTCTTAGAATGATGCAGATATGAGAATAAGTAAGTAACGAGCTTGTCAAAATAAATCCACTTAGCTTTTATGGTTATTCATGTTGATTTCTTTAGAAAGGAATGAAAATGATTCAAAGCTATTCCAATAATAACTCTTCATTGAAGCAACACTTTCAAGTTTCCAACAAAAATTATGCCAACATTGCCCAAGCTGCTTGCTATGATTAGTCTCTCTCTCTCTCTCTCTCTCTTGAGTGAGACTTATTGATGACTCATTGTTTAGAATTTAATTTAGATTAAATAATTAGATGATCTTGAACATAGGCAAAATTTGAGGAAAATGCATCTATTTATCCTCCATGGGAGAATTTCAAGATCTATAAGGTAAACTTGCATTCATATTCTTCCAGGCATGTGTACATATGTTCATCTTCATCTACTGTTATTTTTCATTTCAACCCTTAGTTCTCGTTTAGTCACATTCTATTTATCACCTTTGCTGTTCTTCTTCTTGCAGGTATTCATTAGCTTAATAAGGAGACTTGACTTTGCTAGCAAATTAAATTGGCTTTAGAATAAAGCAGTTGTGAAAAACCTCAATGCTGAAAAGGAAAAATTGTTAGGATCCATTCAGGGAAGTTTCCTTTTCCTTTCCAAGTTTTTCTTATTATCTTGCTTATAATATTTCAAAACGTATCGTAAACCTTATCTCTAAAAAGTTGATCATAGGGACTTGAATGTTTGGTTTCGAAGCAAGATTTAGGAAAGAAAGTAAACCCTTGTTAAAGTGATCATACACAAATTTTAATAACAACTATGCTTTAGATTAGAGAGTTTACTTTGAACAAAAATCCTGAATAAAAAAATCACCAAGCGAGACAAAATTTTAATATGTGAAAATTCCTTGAATTGTAGCAACTTAGAATTATTCTCATAACTAAGAAGTTTATTTGCCTTCTATACTTATTATTATGGCAAATATGAATAAACCACACTACAATTATTCACCAATAAAAATATGCTACAAAAATAAATATATGAAACTGAGAAATAGATGTACACACATAAAATAATGACACTCTTATTTTGGACTAAACATCCCCAGAAAAAACCCAAAGGGAAAACTGGTGCGACAGATGAGGATTTATTTTATAATACAACAATTTGGGAAAATTACAACTGGATGCCCGATTAGAAATCCTCTGAAAATCAATTGGAAAAATATTTGGAGATAAATATCTCCCTTTGCATTCAATTCGATCTCTCTCCAACCACTTGCACTTCCCAACAATGTGCACTACTAAACTAGAAATGTGCACGACTTGGATGGAGAAAATTGTACAATCTTAGAATTGAATTTGGATGAGTCATACTGCCTTCCTTTACCTATGGAAGTGATATGCTCTGCCTCTTGAATGCTGATCAAGTCTCCAAAAACTAGATCAGCCCTCTTTTGGCAAGTCACATTGGGATTTCTACCTATTGCACTAGTTGTAGCAACCCTCTCTGTAGATAATTGAACATCCCTTCTCCCATCTCTCTGACAGTGGAAAATCACTGGGAAACTCTTTGGAATCCTGCTCTTCCCAAATCTCTGTTGTCTCCTCTCTTTGATGCTCTTTCCTTGGCTCAAACTACCCACTCACTGAAAACAATGAACTAGGTAGCTTGATCTACCTTGCTCATAATGATCACATAAGTACTATCTCCAAGCTCTTCAACCTGCTCTTATAATCTCTTTTTTGGGTCTCAGTGACAAAAAATTAATCTCCATCCACAAGTAAGATCAATTAGACTTCATCAATAGAAGCCTCTAGAGAAATCTCAAACACCCTTAATTAATTAACTTTATTTTACCACTTTTCCTAAGTTAGACTCAGGAAATAATTTAATTATGGAAAATTAATTTAATTGAGGTGTTTCCCAAGCTTTTCTCGCAAAACCTTTTATGGGTTTTTTGAAACCTAGTGTTCCTTAGGCTCTTAGCATCATCTGAGACTAGAACCCCTGTCCAATCCACCATATCCATAAAAAAATAATACTCCTTCTTATCGAGGAAGGTGTTTTCCACTATACCCATATGTTCTCTAAAGTAGACAAACTTAGCTCTCCCTAGAGCTTCCACAAGTATATCTACCACCTACTAATATGTGGGAACATGCTATAGTTGGACTATCATATGCTTCTCATGTCTGACATCACTTCCGACCATGCTACTACACATACTTTGATCCACCTCACACTGCTGTTGCCACTACTCAACTACTATCACTGCACTGCTGCTACAAATACTGCAATAGTGAGTCTAATCTCACATGACATCCCTCTAAAACAGAACTAGGAAATCTCTCCTGGATGGAAACTCCCTCATGGAATCTTGCTCTGGCTAGAACTACACCTACAACCTGCAAATGGGCAATTCACATTACCTCCTCCCACATGAATTTCCTACAACTGCACCTACAACATGAAAATGGGCAATTCACACTGCCTCCTCCCACATGAATTTCCTGCAACTGCAACTGGAAACTTTATCTCCTTGATCTATTGTTCCATTTGCAACTATCTCTTGAACCTCTGACTGCAGTAGGATCTGCAACTGTCTCTAACTAAATCTACAACTTCCTCTCAAGCATTTGACTGCTCCAAATTCTACAATTGTCATCCAAGTAATTGATTGGAACTAGCTGACACTCATCACCTGCTATTGAAATACTATGGGCTTCCATAGAATGTTATCGATCCATGTGAACAACAACTAGATTTGATATTGACTTCCTACTACTCATCCATAGACCTTTCCCAAATTGGTTATCTTAAGCATCATTCTCCTCCTCCATTTGGAGGTATCATTGCTATTAATGTGAATTCCTCTAGTATAGAGGTCAACTTGTCGATATTTGTCGAAGCTATTATCTGTTGCCCCTTCTTTTCCTTCTTCCTCTTTGGAAACTAGGTAACGTAGTGCCCAAACTCACCACATTCAAAGAATTTGACCTTCAATAGGTACTTCTTGCTCTTCTCTCCTCCTTTTGAGTTTGATCCTTGACTAGGACCCTTCTTCACCTTTCCCTTTCCTGCAAGGGCTACATTTACTTCCTCCTTTTCCACCTTTGGTCCCTTGCAATTGCTGTTGGTAGCACCCTCTATGAGACTGAGCCTTAGCTCCTCATGAGTGAAGTCACTCCACAAGAATTCCCAATCTGGTAGCTTATCTCATCCAGTGATTCCCTGAATGAAAGTTCACCATTCCTTCGTAAATCCATTTTGAGTTGTCCACACCAGTTCACTATCTGCTAGTTTCTCTCCTACAACTACAAGTTCATCTCAGTCTCCCTAAATTATGGTGAGATAGGAAGTTACACTCTCACCCTTCTACATCTTGGTCATTCTCAACTTCTCCTTGAGAATCATTTTATGATTCTCAAATGGATCTTGGTACAACTTCACAACAACATCCCACATGTCCTTTATCGTATTCTTCTCAGCAATATGCGGAACAATATGATCTTGAACCCTGTTTAGGACCATACTCTTTGATTTAGGTATATCCTTCTTGAAATCAAGATACTAGATATGGTTTGTCAATTTAGCTACAATTGCTTTCACAAACTCCTTCAGATTATGCTCATCCCAAAGAAATTGCATTCTAGCCTTCCAAACACAAAAGTTTGAGGCTTCGTCAAGTCTGTCCTGATCTTTGAGTCCTGCTATGAACATCTAAGAGAAAATTAAATAACTAGAGAACTATACACCAAAAATCTCCTTTATCCTTCCAGCATCCTACCTCTACCTCGTCCTCCACTCGCACTCCCTATTAGAAATGCACATATCTGCTCCCACACTTGCCTTCGCATGTCCTTTCCAAAATTCGCACTACCTAGTGCTTATACTAGGTAACTGACTCTACCTCTCGGAATTCTTTCTCTGAAATATGGAACACACACTACTAACCCTAAAACCATACTATCTAGACTGATAAGTCTACAATGACCTTCTACCACTAGAAATCATGGCCTCCTATCTTGCAACAAGAAAATTGGAAACCCTCTGAGAAATAAATTGGAAATTCCCTCTGTGTGCTTTTCTCTTCTACCCTGCATAGATCTGCAAAACCCTTGCTGTAAATCTCTATGCCCATATATACTCTATAAAATCATTGATATGCTCATTGGAGCCTCTTCTCGACAAATCCACCGCTTGTTGCTACTGCTTTTGGGACAAATAGAGATTTTCCTTCACCCTTAACTAGAAATCAAATTTCCTACCCCAACAATTCACACTATGTGGTTGACCTGCACAAATTTGGAAATATTGTGCTAAAATCTCCCTCTGAAACTACACAATTTTGGTTTCCCTGGTTTCTAAGCCTCTGACCTGATCAACAATGCTCTGATACCATGTGAAAATTCCTTAAAGTGCAATAACTGAGCCTATCTAAGAAATTTATTTGTCTTTTGTAATTATTATTATGACAAATATTGAATAAATCACATTGCTATTCTTCACCAATCAAAATACATTGCGAAAATAAAAATATGGAACTGTGAAATAGATGCACACATAGAGAAAAATAATGACATCGTTATTTTGGACTAAACGTCCCTCGGAAAAGCCCGTAGGGAAAACCGATGCAACAGATGAGGGTTTATTTTATTATGCAACAATTTGAGAAAATTACAACTGGATGCCCAACTGGAATTAATCCATCAATTGGCAACATATCTGGAGATAAATTATCTCCCTCTGAAATCAAGTTGGACTATATCCAACCACTTGCACTTCCCAGTAATTTGCACCAAGATCTAGCTGGAAAAAATCGTATAACCTCAAAACTTATTCTAGATGAGTTGTATTGTCTCCCTCTGCCTCCTTAATGATGATATAGCCTCCGATAACTGAATCAACCCTCTTTGGGAAACTTTCACCGGGGTTTCTGGCTATTCACACTAGCTGTAGTGGCCCTCTCTACAGATAATTCAATCTCCCTTCTCTTGTCTCTTTGACACTGGAAAATCACTGGGAAACTCTCTAGAATCTTGCTCTTCCTAGATATTTACTTCCTCCTCTATCTGATGCCCTTTCCCTAGCTTGAACTGCACCCTCACTGAAAATTGTGAACTTGGTAGCTTAATATGCCTTGCTCATAATGATCACACTGATGTTATCTCCAAGCCCTTCAACCTACTCTTATAATCTCTTATTGGTGTATCGATGACCATGATTTAATCTCCATCGATGGCTCATATTAATTATACTTCATTAATAGAATCCTCTAGAGCAATCTCGAACATCCTTAATTAATTAACTTTAATTTACAACTTTTCCTAAGTTAGATTTAGGAAGTAATTTAATTATGGAAAATTAATTTTAATTATGGTGTTTCCCAAGCTTATCTCATGAAACCTTTTTTGGGTATTAGATATCTAGTGTTCCTTTGCCTCTTAGAATCATATGAGACTAGAACACCAATCGGATGCTAGCAAATCCATAAAAACTAATATAATACGCTTAACATAATGCAAGGAATGTAAGGAGATATCGATTCTTTATGTTAAGATGCTTCTTCTATTTTGTTTGACTTGAGTATTGTTTATCTCACGACTTCTCTTTTATTTCAATAATGTGAGATTTATTGTAGCTTATAACTGTTTGTTTTTTGTTTTGAGTGTTTTTGGATTTGATTGGTTTTTCTCTTCTCTTGGTTTTAGATTTGATTTAGTGGAATTTACAAAGTTTTTTTTTTTTTTTTTGGGGGGGAATCTATTTTTAGCGTCACAATTTGTTAATAGGGGAAATCCTTACTCTATTCTTTGAATAGGATTTCATTTATCTAAAAGTCATCCTTGTTAAGCTTTCATTTTCTCATACATCAACCATGATCATGGGGACCATTAAGATATGATCAAGTAGTATAAGTTCACCTTTATAAAGAAACAAATTGTTTACAGTGTTTGCTTTTAATCTCTCCCATACCCCCCACATTTAAAACCTCTATATTGGTAGATGAAGATAAGACTAGTGGGGTCTAAGTTAACTAGTATCACATTTATTTATTTAAATTAAAAAACCTCTAGTGCCACCCAACCGTCTTCACCCAATTTCTAAAAGAATTTCCTTAGTAAATCTAGTAAAAAGGGTGGCATAAGAGAGTTGAAAGCACTTATGTATGGGAAGTATATGTAAATCCGTCGGGGTATTGAACATTCTCACTGGCAATGGGTAAATGCATACATGGTACCGAGACAACTTTGTTGGGGTATTGAACAAGACTATTTGCAGCGAAGCAATGTCAGGAAAAAAACTAATTTTATAATAGATGCATATTAGTCTTTAGTAATCTCCTAGCCATTTTTCCTATCCAATAGTCGAGAGGTAATTAAAAGTTAACTAACATTCCCTATATTTGGATTCATTGTTTATAACTAGACATTTTAGTACTTTCATTTTTAAGAACTGATCTTACTTTGCTTCTATCTTATGTGGTACCTTTGGAGATGGTTTGATGTGCGATAATTTTTTTGAAAACTCCTATTTTGACCTTGGTAAATTGAGTCATATTATCTTAACCAGAGATAACCACTTCTTCCTTGTGTGTCACAATTTGTTGGACCACCAACAACTCCCCTACCTTTTGGTCAAAATAAAGGGCCCCCCTTTATAAATTTTGGAAACTCCCTTTTTTATTGGCACTTTTGTGGTTGATGGTTCCTCCTATCCTTATTGCTTTTATTTTAAGCTTTTTGGTTCTTCATGATTAATCATGTTTTGACTTATCTTTTGATTATGATCCTTATGATAGTCGTTTTGATTGCTTGATCTTGATTTTACTATACCAATCTTGATTGTATAAAGCTCGTTTACCTTCAAATTGTCTCTTTTTTGATGTGCTTCTTTCAACAATCTTCTTATGAAAAAATCTTGGCACATTTCACTAGCTATTTTGAGGTTTGACTAATTTTGTCATTTTGGCACCTTGCTTTGACAACTTCCTCCTTTGAGTTGTTTCATGACATTATTTTGATTTGATCTTAATGTGGAAACCTGCATATATGTAACACTAATGAATATTAGATGTAAATACTTTAAAAATGTAAATAAATACTAATATGTAACATTACCTTTGAGGGTCTACAACCTGTCCTCCTTTCCTTAAACCAGGTCACAACTGGGGGCATTTGAACCTTGGATCTATTAGTTTTCACATATTTCACATTACTTCGATCACCAATTGAGTTGCCCCCTTGAGAATAATATGTAACATATTACTAAACTAAATATGAAAATATTATTAAGATTAATGAGTAATATGATCATTAATAAATTTTATAAACTATGTATTAAAAAAAACTATATAAAATATAACATAACACCAAACCTAACAATGCAAACTATAAAATAAAATATAGCAAAACACATGTACATTTTTTGTAAATCAATATTCTATTCAATTGGCATAAAATATATACATCCGAAGTTTCAAAAATTAGGTGGTCTCACCCCGACGAGGTTTGTTGACCACAATATGTAAGAGGTGATAAAAATATAAAAGGATGCTAGAGACATAGTCCCAGCCCGAGAGGGCCAGTGACTCCAAAAAACAAGTAATACCAAGAGGGCACTTGCGATCATGTTATTCATTAGAAGTGATCGAAGCTGGGTTATCTGGGGATGTTTGTGGAGGAGGCGGTGGGTGGAAGGTGCATTGGACATGCCCTTTGAAGTGATCCATCCATGACTCCAGCTTTTTGACCTTCTCAGAGAGCAGGTTTTGGCCATGCCAAACCACCACCACTCGCTCGCAAACCTAACATAGGAAGTAGTGCATTTTGTCAAAGGTGACTACTAGATCTGCATGTTCCTCCCTTCTGATTTTCTCAATTGTTTCCATCCGATCTAGTAAAGGTTGGATTAATTCTCAGTAATTCTCCATGTAGCAGTGCTGAATTTCCCACGGGTTGGTTTCCAAGCAAATTCTAGACCCACGACTCCTCTGCCCACCATGCTTCATTCCTCCTTGCCTTTGTGCCTACATAGGTTTCTTTCCTTTCCTCGTTACCTTCTTTCCACCTCCGTGCCCCCCTCGCACACCAGTAGATGACCACCTAGAATGTCTTGCAACCTTGCCTCCCTGACTCGACCCAACACCCTCTTGCCCTGAATTAATAGGTGGGATGGCCAATTCCTAGTCTTTGCGTATTGCTGAGTTATGCTTCACAGGGAGCAAAGACTGACCACGCCACGGGGATGGCCTCATCTTGAAGGGGCCTACGGTACCAAAAAAATAACTACAAATAGGAAATTTGGAGCGACCACCGACTAACCAGGCGAGCGTGGCTTTGAACCACCACAGTCTCCTCTCTGAAATCCAAATCATCCCATCACTCGAGCAAGAATGGGAACTACCAATACCTCTCCTGAAGAAAAACCTTGCTTCTCACCACCATTTTCCACTCCAATGATCGATTTCATCACGGCAGTGGCTGGACAAAGTGCCAAGTTGGTCAAATTCTAGGTTCAAAGTGGTCCAAATGAACCCCACTCCGACCAAAGCACACCAACACTCAAATCTAGTGAAATTTAGGAGAGTATCTCTCGTTCCCTCGATATGTATCGAAAACCACAAGAGCCACATGCTGTGGCTCCACTCAGCCCACCATAGAATTCACTCATGCACCCACTTTCTACACCCACTAGAGAACCAGAATCCTACACCTTCCAAATTCAAATTGAATCAAAAAATTCGGGTGGTTATTATTACTTCAATCCACGCTTCACTAGACCAGAAAAGACTGGGGAACCCTTCCAGGGACAGGTACATGACCAGAAAACCCCGCTTGAACCTGAAGAGAAAATGCTTCCAATGCCTCCAAAACCAAAAGGCCAGAATCCTCTTCCTTCGCTGCTGTGCATAAAACCACTCAGGCGCATGAAGCTAAACCACCACCTCAACATGAATTCTGTTCAAACTACTCATATGTCACCTTAGAACATCTCCTCTCACACTCAATAAGGCGCTAGGTTGTTTCACACGCTTGACATTACTCACCTCTCATGACTTAATGAAGTGAGGGGACTAAGGGGCTAGTACCCCTTCCTGCATGTTGTGTACAAAAATAAGTCACTCAAGTCCTGTATCCCAAATAGTTTTTCTCTCTGCTGCCATGAGTCCTGCGAGAATAGAGTTACTTTCCCTTCTCTGATTTCCTAGAAAACATGTTGTTTGATGAGGTCACTATTCTGGAACGTTAGGTTTCATATTGTTGATCCTTTGGGAAGGTCACAGTGTCTGAGGTTGTCTTCAGTGTGAATTGGCATGCCATATTTGTGGGTCCAAATCTATTTCCAAAGGTCAAATCCTCCTCTTATCTAATGCCACCAAATTTTGGCTCCATTATTTGATTTAGAGTGTAAGGGTCCCAGAGACCCAAATCCCCTTCCATTTTAGGCTTTGTTAGGTTGGGCCATGAGACCAATACCCATTTCTTCAACTGATGAGCTCCTCCCCATAAGATTTTTTTAAAGGTTTCCACCATCTTTGCACATGAGGATTTTGGGGCTGCCATCCCCGAAATCTGATAGATCAGGATGGATTGGAGAATTGATTTGAGAAGGATAGTGTGACCAACAAGATTTAGGAATACGAAGGCCTAATTATTGAGCTTCTATTAGATTTTTTGAAGCAGAGATTTCTAGCATGAGGTTTTTAGGGAATTCAAGGATAAAGGCATACCAAGATACCTGGAAGGGAGAGAGTTGGTGCCTGAAGCCCAACTCCCGAGCCAGGAAGGTCTATAGGTTCACCAGGGTGTTGAAAAAGAATATTCAAGATTTATCATTGTCCTTGATGCCTCCATGAATACTTTGAGGATATCTTTTATGCGCCTAGCTTCGCGCAAAGATACATGGCAGAAGAGCATAATGTCATGCACAATTTCTTGGTGTGTGATAGGAAGGTCATTGCCCCATGACCTCAGACCATGGATTCATGAAGCCCTAGATTTTGACTTGAGGTACCAACCCAGACCTTCAACCACCAAGATAAAAAGGAATGGAGAGATAGGATCTCCCTATCTCAGGCTGTGAGAGGAGTTAAAGGTTCAAGTGGGAGAGACATTAAGAAAAATGGAATACATAGGAGAGGAAACCATGGCGAGGACCTAATTGATCCATCTTTGGTCAAAATCATAAGATTGAAGGATGTTGTTGGCTTGAGGGGGTCTGGACCTAGGTTCAGAGTAGCTACGCCAACCAACAAAACCCTACACTGTTGCCCTTTCGGCAACAACCGACGTAACGCAGGGTGCTGTCTCGCTCGAGGCAGTATTGGGGGATGACAGAACCATGCTTCTACATCCAAAGGTCTATGTGATGTGTTTCTATCACTTGTAGGGCTTTCTTTCAACCTTCCCGAACCCTAACCCTTAAAACGCAGATATTACAATAACTTACGAATGACATATTCTAACTCTACGCCAATTGCTCTAAGAATTCATAACATCAAGTAAGCTAACAAATCTACTATTTACGTGCATGTATTAATTATTTTTCAAGATAAATATAGTGAACAGTGTGAATACATAGTAAATGCAGAAGTAAATAATAACACACATATACACAAGTTCTGCTCCAAAATGGCCTTTTATTATGCTCTGATATTCTGTTACAGGCTAATCCTTTTCTACGCACACAACTGAAGGGGCCCGTGCACTCAACAATGAACTTATCAAGGTCTTCACACACACAACGGTAGGAACCTTCCCCTTTGCCTAGGTATAGAAAACATACTCTTCTGACTTAGGTCACTTGCTTACACATTCATCCATTCATTATTGATTGCCCCTATGACTCTTTATGACTCCTTTATATATTGTCTTCTTTTATAATACCATGGTTCACGAACCATGGGCTGGTCATAAAACAAATTGACTCCTAACAGACTAAGGTGCTTTAACCTTCCTAAAGTCCCTTTGACTCTTATGACCTTCACGCTCCACTCCTCAAAATGCAGAGACTTTACAAAAGGGTATTGTGGTGAAGTAAAATTATAAGTGCGGACACGAACAAATTCCTCTAGCCCGATAATGGGTCTAGCCACAACAAATACATTATATGGGAGATTTCCTTAGGTTAGAATCAATCAAGAGGGCCTACCTCTTGGTCACTTATCCTGTTTGATGAAGTCTTCACTTGCTCGCTCCTGCAATCTCTCGCTTCCTTCTTCAAGTTCCTGAAACAAGTAAACAACAACAGCACACAAACATAACAATAGACAAATTGCAATTCAACCTACTTAACGAGTCAAGAATCATTAATACATGGATATGTAATATTACAAAACATGTAGGAAATCAATCGATAGTTACATATATTAATATCAAAGAGAGATTACAACCATTCATCTAGATGCTGCAGTCTTCCTCTGACAAGACCGGGTTCCCACACACTTGTGTTAGCATTCCATGATGGCTTCAAACAACAATAGTTTAAAGGCTCTTCCCTTTGGGATTCACTCCAAACGAAAACATACTTCTCCCTCACACAACTAGGTAGCTACAACTAGTAATAGCTTGCTTGTCTACTCCAAAATAGTATTAACACTCAACAATAACTCTGCCAAAAATATCAACTGTGATTATAACATTCACACTAGTTTGTGCTTGGGAAGAAGGGAGGTTTATATAGGAAATATGGATGGGAGATGGATCCTCTTCTTATGGGAGAAGGACTTATCCCTTGAGGTAGTTCCATCATTATAGGGGAAAGGAGCCTAAACTGTCATCCTCGACCCCATCCAGCCAAACCATTTACCAGATTTCTGTTATGGAGCTTCTAGAACTGGAAGCTTCAACTCTAATTTAAAAAACTTTCCATAACAGGACCAACGCGACTGAAACAAAAATCAGTTGCTCTGGTCGGTGCGAGGAGTAGTGCTAATCTTTGCACATCGGCGCAAGGGAGACAAAGGCCATTAGATTCGGTCTTGTAAACTGGGAAAAACATAAGTTTCAGGGGAAATGGTGCAAAAGGGAAATGATCTACTCATGAAGAGGGACATAATGGGAGTTTCTCCATGAAGGCAAAGCTTGCGGGGTTCACTATAGGGGTCCTCCAGGATCAAGGAGTGGGGAGTATAGGGACAGTGACAAAATGTTGTGTAACAGATACCCCCTAAAGCATGAAGGCCGCGCTGGAGTGAGGGATGAAATGCTTTATAAATCAGTGTAGGGAACCGGTCTACCATCAGAAAACCTACAAGAAAGTACATATAAATATACATAAATTGAGATCTCTGTCATATGATACATGAATCGTGGGATGGATGCATCCATCTAGAGAACGATCATGTAAACAGATCCAGGTATGGGCACAACCATCCATCAAGGAGGATCATAATGAAACCAAGATATGGTCGCAACCATCCAATAATGGGAAGGATCACATATGATAACTTATGGTCTGGTCGCAACTATCCATCTGATAGAGACATGTATATCATCATAACTATGTCACACCACTTCGCAACCTAGACTTTTTGTGATCTAAGTCTAGGGTCTTACGGTCCAACACGATTCGATCAAAGTACAAATCCTTGCATGTGAATGGATGTGTTGACGTCAAGCATGCTAGAAGGTTGCTTGATTACCAGTCAATGATGTGAAATGTTAACAAGCATGAGAGAAACTACCAATAATGACGATGGCCCTCAAGATACTATCAACACAATTCACGGAATGTGAATACAGGAACTGAAGTCGAACACCCATGAAATTACTCGATCGAAAGCTAATGATGTGAACTTGTCGTCGAGTGTGAAGAACTTGCCATTAGGGCATGCAAGCTCTAAGTTACTGGAAGGGAGTCTCTTGGTCAACTTACTGGATAATGAGTTGAAGTCGACGGAAAGTGACCATGTCAAAGGAGGGCCATAATGAATCCCACATCATCGATGCGAGACGAGAGGATGAAAAATGATTTTGGATGATACAAAGAATTAGAGGTAAGTGTAACTGTAGAAGGACAACTCTTGAACATATCAGTGACACAACTGGAAGTTTGGTAGCTTTTGGATCCATAGGATCAGTGGTCATGACGACATGGCAGAGATTAGATGGAAGGCAAAAATGAACAGCCCAAACCCAGGAAGGTCAACGATACAAAGGAGGATGCCCCAACCTGACACGAAGCAAAGAGTGTCATGTTCAAGAGTGAGTTGCCGACACGACTAATAGATTTCCAAATTTTCCCCCACCATTTCTGGTGAGTACCCCAATTATTTTTTAATTGCAAGCTTGAAGGGGATAACATATGCTTGCACTGTAAGTTCATCCTTCAGATGTATCCGACCTAGTAAGTTTAATGAGCCCTAGGAAGGAGAAGCTCATGTTCGTCATCGTGACAAATCCAATGTTGTTTAATAATTTAACGAGTCTGGCAAAGGTGTAACTCTGTATCTTTTTCATGTTTAGAGAGTTTGAAAAGACACGTAAAATAAAACTCCACATGGTCCTTTTTCATACATTTGTGTCTCTCAAGCCCGAAAAGTAGAAAAAAATACTTGAGAGAACCGCTTGACCATTTTAGTCAAGGAGTACCTTTTTCGTAAATAGTGCATCCTAGCCAGAAAAAGGGATAAACTTATACTGGGCGCACAATGTTTCACATCCGTTAATGAGTTTTAAACGATAAGGGCTCGACCATATTTTCGCTTTTAAAGGGCCAGAAGAGTTGAAAGTGGACCCCTTGTTTTTATTCTCTTTAACGAGTCAAAAATGGAAAAATACTCTACAATATTTTCATATGAGTTTAACGAGTCGAGAAAAGAGCTGAAACGTGACTCATCATCATTGTCGAACATCCATCACCTGTTGATGCACAAGTAAGGCAAAGTTTATTATTGAGTCCTTGAGGCAAAATAGGTCAAAAACATTGAAAAAACCTGATATTTTCATGAAAAAATGAATAAAAAAGGGGAAAGTAAATATATTTCTAGCATTTACCATTTTACCTTTGCAGTGAAGAGTTTTTACCCACTTTTTCCCTAGTTGTTCTGGAGCAGATTGCGGGAGATCCGAGAGGTCAATTGACGAGCTGTCAATTCTAGGTAATAGTTGAAGCCTTGAGATCCATTTTCATGCCATTCATTTATGTTTTTAGGCATTTTTTTTGGATTTTTAGGGAGGTTTTTGAAAAAAAATTGCCCTTTGTCAATGCGATTTCCAGGCACGGGATCACGCTGGTCGAGGGTGATTTGCACAACCATCCATGTCGATCGGTGCAACTGTTTTTAAAACAGGTGCGCCGATGCTGTGGATAGGGAGAAACCATTTTTTCTAAAAAACTAATCGTTTAAACTTGAATTTTATATGCCAAGGATGATTATTGACTCAAATTAAAGACTTTTGCGGGAGAGAAATTGCCGAAAATGGTGGATTGGAAGGAAAGGGAAGATGAATATGTTGACACCCAGGCAATGAATGATCCAAATTTCTTGGAGGCTTTGAGGGCTTGTGGGATCCTCAAATTCTTCCTTACACCAAAGATGCGGGCCCAACCCGAGTTGATTCGATACTTAATAAGCCTTTGGGACATTAATCAGGAGATTTTTGTCATTGGCGACCAGGAGCTAGAGTTGAAAACTTTAGATATCTACTTGATCACTGAATTGTGTTGCAGAGGTGAGCCAGTGAACTTGTATGGGTCATGTCCGATCGGGGCAAGCATATCTTCCCTGCTTTTCGAACACTACCTTGAGGCCCTGAAATCCAAGAGTGGGAAGATAGAGATTTCTATTGTGCGGGATTTGACACTAAAGGTGTTTTAGTTGACTATCAACAGAGTGGCAGGGTCCAAGCGGAATATGAGACTAACAAGTCAAAGTTCCTTTATGCTATTGATTACACAGCTCCTACGATCTTCAACTGGGCAGAGGCCATGAAGATGAACATCAAGCGCGAGTTGTCCAAGGCCAAGGCGGGGAATCTGAAGCAATTTGGCTTCAGATCAGTACTTGTGACCTTTTTCCTGGAATGAGTGCCACTGTTCCAGTATCAGTTGACTGGGATCGATCCTCCTATGCCATGCGATCTGCGGATGGCCTGCTGGAGTTGTTTGATGCCTAGGATCACGGGGGGTCAGCATATGTCATACCAACCTGCATTTTTCTCATGGCTACGATGATAGAAGATCATCATGGAGGACTGGTCGTACAATGACACTGGTTTTCGTGGAGATCCAGATATGCCCTTACTAGATGAGAGGACTTCGATGACGAAGGTAAAAATCAAAATTTTAATTTTGAGATTTTTAATTGTTTTCGGTATATGCGTGCTTATAACATTTCTCTTGTTTATGTAGATGTTGGACCAAAGTAGCCGACTAGGATGTTCCCAATAGCTAGGCGCGTATCCCGCCCTATTGACTTTTTTGCCCCTTATCTAGAAGGAAGTGACAACGAGGAGGAGATTGCGAGGAACTTTGAGGGGTTAACTCATGGTATCCTAGAGTATCCTCAAATAGGAGACATGCCCCCTCGGTACCAGAGACAGACGGTGGGAGGCTTAGATCGTATCCGTCGACTGCTGAGTCGTGTTGCACGAGTTGTCTCATGCTACCATGACCACCATGCTGAGTAGTTCCTAGGTCCAACACTTACATATTTTTTGAGGCTTGTGTGCCACGAATGTATGAGGCCTGCGAGCCGCTGATGTTATTTTATACACACATATTATTTTTGAGGTTCTGATGTATTAAACATTGTCACGATATATATATATATATATATGTTTTATTTTCCTGTCTATTATGGTACAAATGGTTTGTATTATCTTTTACATGTTTCGTAAATGTCTATCCAACACGTAATTAGCTAATGCATCTGTCAATGTATTCATGCATCTAGGAATATGATGATATGTAATATAATCAAAATGCCTTTCCAATAGACAAATATGGAGATACATTCGTAATATTTGAGGGTTCCTGACGGAATATTGCCCGTTGAGTTGAAGGATGAAAAGTTGTGAATCCAAGTTGACAACCAATTCTCCGATGCCTAGAGTGATGGCTTTTGACAACAATTCGATGGCCGCACTGTATTCAACAATGTTTTTGGTTGTGCGACCTAGGCAGATACTACAGCAAGCACAATCAGCAAAAACCAATGTGAGGAGTTGCAGACATATGCAAAGCAAGAAAAGCATAATAAACAAGAAATATGTTTGAAAACTATCACACAAAACCACGCTATACAAAAATGAATCACACACTAATGTACATAACCATGCAAGATGACCTAAGCATAGTACCTTTTGAGGTAGGAGTCCATGCTGGGACTCGGGTAATCAATCAACATAGAAGGACACTAGAGTGTAACCATTGTCATGACGAGTAAGCATCGACTTGGCCAAATAATGAGGTAGAACTCATATAAGGCTTTTCTCCCATGCTCCTTGGGCAAGGGAGGGTTACGAGTCAGATGACAATCGGTGAAAACTTGGGGAGGGTGAAGAATCCTGAATCCATGAAGGGATAAATGTGCCCTTAGTTGAAAGATCTTGATAATGTCAGTATGAACTGACACATCAATAATCAATGGAGAAGAGGACTCTTCGAAAGTGGTAGATGTGACCGTCGGGCGAGGCAGGATTGAGTGATGATGAGTATCGATCCATGGTGGTTCCTCGAGAGACATGATTTCCATGATACCTTCATCAGCAAGGAAGGTCTCAGCTAAAGGATCAGACGATTCCAAAGTGCTAACCCAAGGGGATTGAGAGTACATATCGAGAGAGGTATTCGACATATGAGAATCAAAAGATGCAGATTCCAAGCCGAAACAATTTCGACGTAATTGACTTCGGCTGGACTAAGCGGCATAACCTCGCTGCAAGTATAAACAAGATTTGGTGCAGGCATGACATAGGGATTAGATTTGACCGAGACCATGTTGACAGAGGCAACATGAGGAGGTGGGAGTGGAAAAATTATCATTAAGGAAGAACCTTTGAAGAGACCCACCCCCACACTCTCATAGGGAGCACCAGAGTGCTTGACGTATGGAACATTGCCATCCGAGGAGGAAGAGGCAAACAAAGACAACTGATTGATGGTGACAACCTTCCCTTGATGGGGAAAATGGATCACGTGAAACAAAGAGGAGGCCACAACATGCATGGCATGAGTCAAACTTCAGCCGAGTAGAAGATTATAATTGAGATTAGTGTCAACAATCTCTACTTTGATTTGCTCTCTCTTGCCTTCCAGGGTGATGGTAAGGTTAGGTAAGACACCGAAGGGTTGCAAATCGCACCCATCGAAAAATTCCAAAGTGTTCAGAGACTGGTTCAGTGCAGGGGAACCAATAGCCTTCCAACATGAAGTTGACATGATGTAGGTGGAGGCACCTTCATTGATGGCAATGTGGTGGATGGTCTTCTCATTAATGATTACTTGAATAAGAAAGGCAATCTGATGAGGAAGCCGTGGAACAAGGTTTTCCATATCGAAACATATTAAATTAGAATCAGTGGGATCGATGCCCCTGATAGCTGGCAGCAAAGGTTTCCGCTGTGATGGGCATCTTTGGAGTACCTCGAGAGTTGACATGGTTGATGGCACCTCAGCCAAATCCTCAACAATATTGTAGTGTTGAGCAGCTCGAGCGTTGGGATTATACGAGGATTTCTGCCTCGAGAGGGTGGCCGCGTAGTGGAATCAGGGTTAGGGCGCTCAATTTAAAGAGGGCTAGAACTCAGGGTAGAAGAAGAAGAAGGTGCAACTTCTTTTTCTTTCCCAGCTATTGAAGCTGGAGTTTGATAATCTTTTGATCAGGTATCCACATTAATAGGCATGCTCATCATGAACACTTGAGATCTAGAGGAAGTAGATCAGGGTTGGTCTAATATTTGGGTTTGCTGAGACGGAAATGGCTATTTAAGGACAACAGGGGTCCCTTTGAGCAGGCGACCAACTTCGAATCGTCGACGTCAATCCTTAGTGTAGTGATCCTCCTTGCAAATGAGGTAGGGATACTTGGGTTTCCGTTGCGAAGATTCGCTAGCAGACGATTTGGGAGGACCCTGTTTCGGGGCATCGGCTTTAGCTTTGCCTTTACCTTTCTTCTTTCCTTTTGAGGATTTGTCCGCTGCGGTAGACTAGACAGTGTGGACCTCCGAGGTTTTACTAGGGCTGGGTGAATTTTGAGATGAACTGTTAGGAGCAGCATTCGAGACCGACTTCTGTTTGGAAGAAGTTTTAGGGGTTTAGGATATTGAACCAATAAATCCATCAACAAGAGGAACAACTGGTGACTTCAATGTTGCGGGATCAGATGATGGTTGCGGAGCATTAGGTAACAACTCGTATAAAGTGCTAGACTGAGAGTAAACCAGATCCAAGTACTGGGTAAGAGTGATGGCTTGCTCTTCAGTGACGCATCCACCCATAGCTATATCGCGAGCAATTAGGAATACAAATGATTTGGTAAACCTTTAAGTGAGCAATTGATCATCTATCTAGAATTTGATCAGGCGACGTCTATGTCTCCATTCATGGATATGATTAGAGATGTGTGTTGTGGTGTCTTGCTTAAGCGATGTGAGTAGATAGGTGTCAGTTTCATAGCAAACCAGAAACTAAAAATGCGTGAGGAAAGCCATGACTAACGAATTAAAGTCATGGAAAGTACTCCGAGGTAGCTTGATGTACCATTTCACTGCGGCACCTGTGAGGGTTCGTTGGAAAATACGTACATGAATGGAATCATCCACGTACAAGTTCGATGAGCACCAGAGGTGATATGTAATCACATGGGCCTGAGGATCTTCTCTAGCTTTTCCATCGAACTTTGGGAAATCACTTGGTATCTTGGATGACATGGAGGCCAGTACGACGAACGAAGGATCGAATCATTCGTAAGGCACGATACATCCGACAACTTGAGTGTAGCCAAGAAAGGTAATTGAGTGTTAAAAGGCATGGGAGGTTGATAGGTGGGCCCATAAGGAGGAGCCCATCCCTGCTGGTAAGGATTTTGGCCCCACAGTGGGGCATTTTGGCCATATGTCATCTAAGGTTGCCTCCATTGCGAATTACCTTGACCATAGGGAGTATTCTGACCTTGAATACCTTGACATTGTCCAGGCATAGGTTGTTGATAGGCAACATATGAGTTAAAAGGTTGTTGAGCCTGTTGATGTTGGACACATGGTTATGGGACCTGTTATCACAAAATCAATCTCTGAAGCGGCTGTTAATCAGATAGACTCTGTGTAACTGTTTCAGACCAATATTTGGACTAAGGATTAGCCTCCCTAGCCCGAGAGGGCTCTCTCTGAAAAAACTATTGATTTTGTTTGTTGGTAAGGGGGCTAACTCTAGAAAAGTAAATTAAATAAACAGGTTGGCTGGACAGACATTACAAATACTTCCATTGGGCTTATGGAGTTGATCATATTTAATAAATTATAACACTGCTCATGCATAGAAGTCAGGGCAGCAATGTTTAAATACTCAAAACATCATATCATAGAAACCTCAGTTTACAAATACACACAAGAAGTCAGAGCAGCATAAGTGAATTCTGAGTGATTGTGTATTTGTACAACTGTAAAAAACATTAAAGATAAGACAAAACCACATATCTTGAGCATTTGAAACACTGTAAGAATCCTGAGAAGATAAACAGCAAATTATATTATCAAACTGAGTTTTTACACAAGCCAAAGCAATACTCTGTTTCTAAAAATGTCCAACCCTGATTACATAGATGATTCAGCTATATATAGAAACAAAAGTCTAACTACCTGGAGCTTCCTCCTCCAGCATGAGGGGAGCTCGATGACTGCCACTAATGACACCTATCTGTTTCCAACAAACTTATTCAATAAATTAACTACTAACAGAAGTTCTAAAGAGTTCTAATTTGGTTGTAACTCTAACTCTATCTTTCTCATAAATTGTTTCCTCTTTGTAGCTTTGACACTTGGCTTCATTTTCGTTGGGCTAAGATGGCATGAGATGAGTCAATTAATGTCCATGTTGGCCTTGGATACTGGTAATCTTGATCTGCTCCATGTTGGCTGTAAATATCCCTAAAATTTTGATTCTGGTCCTCCATTATCTAGCATCACCGAGTATACAGTAGTAAGTCCTTTAATTCTTTAATAACCGGATAATATATGACATTACCACGTTCCTGATATGCTGGAAGCTTCTTTGCTGTACAGGTGTGCCAACCAAAATTTTTCATATGCAACTCCCTTCAAACCCTAATCACCGAGAATAAAGTGTCTTTATAATCAAAATTTCCAAAACTTAGCTTAAAACATTTTACCTTTTACTAAAGGTACACCTGGCATATATTGAATGGTTGTGGCAGCTTCTTTCAATCCCTTCCATGTCACCTAGGTGTTTTCTTTGCAAATTTTTGAATATTTCATCAACTGTTTGCCCATGTTTTTTAAAACAACACCTACAGCAGTTTCGCAGCGCGCTGCGAAACTGCGAAACTGTTTTAAACAATTTCAATTTTCTCTGTGACTTTAACTGCTCTGCCACCTGGTTTCAAAATTCCTTTTTACCTTGGTCATTTATATAGCCGTGTTTACATGCCTTCAAAATAATGAACTTAAGCAAAATTTAACAAAACTTTGGAACAGCACCTTACTCAGAAGCAACAATTTCATTTAGCAGCTAATTTATTTAGCTGTGCTTTCAATTTTGCAACGTCCTTTTCCATGGCTGCGATTTCAGCTACGGCACTCTCCATCTTAGCCATTTCACTTTCAGTTGCCTCCCATTTGTCCTTTGTGGATGTAGTATTTCCTCCTTGGGAAATGATGATTTTTTTATTTGAACCTTTTTTCTTGATTTCTTTTGCTTCCTCTGTTCTGGATAGTTTCTTAGTTTCTCTTGCTTGCTTTCTTGTAAAAGGTTTTCTCTTTATTTCCTCTGCCTCCTCTGTTTTGGGCAGTTGTTCAGCTTCCTTTATTTGATTTCTGGTGAGGGGTCTCCTTGGTTTGAAAATAAACTCATCACCTGGCTCGTTAAACCTCAGTCTTTTTGCAGCTTTAGATTTCTTAGTGTTTTCCGGTGTTGATTGTGTCAAGTCAATGTGCATTGGTTCAATGTGTTTTAGCCCAACTTGATCAAACTCAATAGCTTCCAGCAAATCATTCAAGCTGGCCTTTGATATCGGGCTTTCCTCAACAGCCACTGCTTTGCCTTTTTCCTTGATCATTTGACTCCTTGTCCTCACCCTTGATATTTTTTCAGAATCTTTTGGCCCAGGTACAGTCTTCTTATGCTGGGCTTCTCCTTTTGCTGATGGTTGAGGCTATTCTTTAATAACCAGTGGCTTGACTGACTTTCTTGACTTTGATCTTACCTTCCTTCTCTCCTTAGCCTCCTTCTGAAGCTCAGCAATTGTGGGCTCTCCAACTGATTCTTCAACTGACTGCTCTTTTTCTTTAACGGGCCGTGGAGTCAATCCTGTTTTAATTGGAAAACCCACCATGAAAATGAACGAGTCCCAATCCCTGCCTATTTTCTGAAGACCATTCAAAACTAACAACTTGACCAAACCATGGTGAAACAGAGATGTTTCACAGTCATCCTTTCTTAACTGCACTTTGTCACACATTTTGCTCAGACTTCGAAACAAGTAGAAGGGGATGTCAATGGATGCTTTACCAGTAAGATGCAACAACAACTTGAAGTGGTAGGAGTAAACTTTATTATATCTTCCCTCACAAGTTAGGTACTTCTGAATACAAGTGAGAAGCAGGGCATAATGCTCCTTAATATAGTTTCTAGGCACAGCCTTTGTTAGGTCCTCATTCACATACGCCTCTTTCAGGAATTCTTTGCATGGACTCATATCAAACTTGAAATTTTTAAACCATTCTTGTCCCCGTCTCGGGATCTCAGTTACTGCAACTATTTCTTCTGGAGATACTTTAACTTCTAACATGGCTATTTTGGAATTCAAACCGGTGAAGTTTAAGGCAAAATCCTTTGTTACCTGAGCATGGCCACCCTGCAGTTTCTGGCAGAAATTCCAACAACCGGCATCCTGGAAGGCTTTCTTCACACCCTCATCTCTCAATGTTAAGTCCAAACCTTCAGGCTCTGTTCTCTGGCATTTTCCGGACCGGTGTCCTCTCTTCTCCATCTCGCCTTTGAAACTTTCGCGCAGACAGTGAACAACAACTTCAACTGGAACAGTAATTCGATCCTTTCTTCCTTTTGGCTCAGCCTCGCTTGAAACAGGCTCTCTTGAGAACAACTTCACTTGTAAACTCACATTTAATCATCACAAGGACTGGTCACTTATGCACATTCACAAACATCATAAAGATCTATGCATAGTAAAACTCATTTGGATTGATACTGGTGTGCATGTCTGCAAATCTATTAGTGGAGTGACGGTTAATGAGCGTTTGGGAGGTACGAAAAACTGACATGAGAGGACGGGAATGGTGACTCATTAACGGACTTGACCTTTTTGGAAATATTCGCTGCAAAACGCACGAATCTGCGATTTCGCAGCGCGTTTAATTTTGAATTGTCATAATGCGCTGCAAAACGGCTTGATGATGACGCTGCAAAATGGCTAAACAATGATTATGCAGCGAAACTGACCAATGAGAGACTGCGCTGCGAAATTGCGGAAAGGGTCGGTGACATGGATTAGATAAGACATGTCTTATGGAATCATGATGGTGGAGGATGACTGATAGGATTAGAATACACTTTACATCAAACATCCTTAAAACTTCAACCCTAGGTAAGAAACATAGACTAAAAACAATTTGACATCAATTTTAGACATTAGACTTTGGGCAAAGGATTATATACACATGTTTACAATTCTAAGTGATAACAACGGCTCCACTTGGGATAGTGTGCTCCTGTAGTACACTAAGAACTCGTAGATCTCCAGTGCTTCATCCATTCCCTAAAAAAAAGAAACACACATGAAGTTGACAAGCATTCCTTTCTAGCTTTATGGGCCTTCTCCTCGGGCTTAAGCTCTGCTGTTCAGCTTGTCATTTATTTTCAACAGGAAAAATTTATAAAACGGTTATATACAATGTTCATGAGATACTTGGCAGAATTTTCATTGATTGTAATGCTTTAAGAACCTGCCATTAACAGGTCCTCCAGCATATGGTGCTCCATCAACCTCCTGCAGAATGTAGGTGTTACTTCCATGGAAAGCAGAAATCTGATATGGCCCTTTCCACAAATTTTCAAACTTACCATGTTTACCTTTCTCTTCAATTCTGGCTTCCCATTTCAGGACTTTATCATTAATCTGAAAAGTGTCCTCTTTGATCTTCTTGTCAAATGCTCTTTTGACCCTATTTTGATTTTTCTGATGACTATCAAACACCTCACTTCTTTTCTCCTGCAGAGCTATTAGCTGGTTGATCCTTCGCTGTATGGCATTAGGTTCCTCCTCTAATCCTTGAATCAGCTTCATTACTGGTATCCCGAGAGATGTAGGGAATATAGCCTCTGCTCCATACACAAGTTCATATGGTGATGTTCCAATGGAACTCTTTCTGCAAATTCGGTCAGCCCACAAGGCATACTTTAATTTCAAATGCCAAGCCTTTTTATTTTCTTGCAGTAGTTTCTTAATAATTCTCACAAGACTCTTGTTTGAGCTTTCTGCTAAGCCATTTCCCTGTGGATAATAAGCAGTGGAATGACCAAGGGAGATGTGGTATTGATGACAAAAATTTATCATTCTTTTAGACTTAAAGGCCTGAGCATTGTCTGTGATAATCTTGATTGGACAACCAAACCTTGATAAGATGTTATTCTCTAAAAAGGAAATTATTACTGAGTCATTTTCTTGCCTGGTGGGGATGGCCTCTATCCACTTTGTAAAATAATCGGTGGCTGTGAGAATCCAGCGATGCTGTCCTGATGAAGGTGGATGAATTTCCCCTATAAAATCTAATCCCCACTGCTGGAAAGGTGCCTCAACATAAATAGGAACTAGTGGCATTGGCATGAGCTTTCTCTTACCTTCAAAAACTTGACATTCATGGCATGCTGCTATCTTTTTATAAATATCTCTGAACATAGTCGGCCAAAAATATCCAGCTCTCAAAATTTTGTTTGCAGTGGCTTTCCAATAATGATGACCTCCACAATCCCCTTTATGAAACTCATCAATTACTTTATCAGCTTCTTCCTCAATGAGACAATTTAATAATATTCCTCCTGCATCCTTCCAAAACAAATTTTGATCATATACAAAGTATCTGAGAGATTTCAACTTAGTGAACCGAGCTTTAGATTTTGAAAGGTTATCAGGGGCTCTATTATACTGCAAGACAAATGCTACATCCTTATACCATTCGGAGATCAAAAATTTTCTGTTGATTTGAACCAATTCTTCTTCATTCTCAGAAATTTCTGATATTTCTGTGCTAAAATTGATATCAATGCAGTCCAAGTTTGACTGAGTCAACAATTTTGCTAAGCCTTGACCCTTTACCAACTTAGTGGGCTTAATTTCAATGTCATACTCTAACAGCTTTGCTATCCATTTCCCTCTTTTTCCATCTGGGTCAGCTTGTGTAAGAATATCTTTTATAACAGCAATTGGCACGTATGCAATAACATGAGAATGCAACACATAAATTCTGAAATCCTTAATTGCTTTCACCAATGCATATGCTTGCTTTTCTAAGATATTATATTTCAGTTCAGCATTAGCCAATGTCTTGCTAAAGAAAGAAATGGGCTGTTCAATACCTTGACTTCCCTTTTGCAACAAGACTCCAGCTATTGTATCTTCAGAAGCAAATGTGAAGATCAGAAACTCTTTGGTGAAATCAGGGCTGATAAGAACTGGTGCTTGAGAGAGTGCCTTTTTGATCTCTTCAAATGATTTCTTTGCCTCAACTGTCCACTTGAAATCTGCTCCTTTCTTTAACATTTTTGTTATATGTTTGACCACCTCAGCAAAATTAGGAATAAATCTCCTAACAAAATTAACCTTTCCAAGAAAAGATTGAACCTCTTTCTTACTCCTTGGCAAATCTAACCTTTGAATAGCACTAACTCTATTAGGATCAATCCTAATTCCCTCTTCAGAGATAATATGACCAAGCAATTTGCCAGAAGTCAAAGCAAAGATACTCTTGGTTGGGTTTAGAGAAATACCAAACCTTCTACACTTGAGCAAGATCCTTTCTAGGTGCTTTAAATGGTCCTCTTCCTTCTTTGAAAAGACTGTGATATCATCAAGATATACCACCACTGATTTATCTTTTTCTTCAGCGAAAGCAATGTCCATAGCCCTCTGGAAAGTGGCCCCTGCATTCATGAGGCCAAAAGGCATTTTTGCATACATAAATGTGCCCCATGGTGTAGTGAAAGCTGTCTTCTCCTGATCATCTGGATGAACAAGGATCTGGTTATACCCTGAGAAGCCATCAAGCATAGACATCCTTTGTGAACCAACAATATTTTGCAAAATGAAATCCATTTTGGGAAGAGGGTAATTGTCCTTCAGTGAAGCCTTGTTTAAATTCCTGAAGTCTATACAAATTCTAATCTCTCCATTCTTTTTCCTGACTGGTACTAAGTTAGCAAGCCAATTTGAAAATCTGATTGGAACAATAATCTTGGCATCAAAAAGCTTTTTAACCTCCTTTTCAATTAGTGGCATCAGAAGAGGATTAATCCTTCTTAATTTTTGCTTAAAAGGCTTCTCATTTTGCTTAATAGGGATGGTATGTTGTATGATTGAAGAGTCATACTGTTTCAAATCAGCATAGCTCCATGCAAAAACATCAATAAATTTCTTCATCATTTCAATATATTTGCCCTTCATGTCAGCTGATAAAAACTTTGAAATTTTGACAAATTTGGGCACAACTGAGTCACCTAAATTACAGCTTTCTATTTCCTCTTCATTGGCTTGCAATCTTGGTGCTTTAAACACATCATTTTGGTCAAATAATTTCTCAAGTGGAATAAGGCCTTTAGGAATAAGGTTGTTTTGTAGCTGCAAGACTTCAGACTTTTCCTTTGTCTCTGTTAACATATTCTGCTGATCAATTTGATTATGCTCGAATTCTTCTTTCAATTCTATGAAATTTCTTACCTGCTGATCATCTTCAAAGACCTGCCAGTTTAGGATATTATCTGGGATAACTGGTCTATGGCGGACCTTCACCTCATAGCTATCCGAATCATGTTTAGGAATAACAAACAGACTGGCTGCCACGGCAAGAGAATCTGCAACAGAATTTTGATCTCTGGTTTTTACATTGAAGGTATAGGATTGAAACTTTTCCAATAATTCCAACACTAAATTTCTGTAGGCTCTCATCCTTGCATCCTTTGTTTGATATGTACCTTGTACCTGCTTAATAATCAATTCAGAATCTCCATAAACAGCAATGTTCTTTGCCTTCAATTCTATCAAGGTTTCCAGGCCTAACACTAGAGATTCGTATTCAGCCATATTATTGGTACAATCAAAGTTAAGTTTGTATGACAGAAATTTATTTTCTTCAGCTGGACTAGTGATCCAAATTCCAGCTCCTGCCCCTTCTTTCCCTGCTGCTCCATCAAAGTATAATGACCAACAACCCATGACATCTTCTTCATCTCCTGGCTGTCCTTCATGACTTTGACTCTCTGCTGATTTTTCTTCCAATTCTCTCCCAACTGACTCATTAAAAAGGATAGCTGAACCAAGACCAGTATCACATGAATAAATAGGAAAATTTTGAGGTTTTTCTTTGCTACTCACCATGTAGGCCATCCTTGTTTCACGGTACAACCTCCTTTGCTCACCAAATACTGGAATAGTAGCATATGTGAGATCCATCTGCATTGTGCCCTTGATTTTAGCTGCCCAAGACCTTGAAAGCAACATTCCAAACTTAGGTGGGATGTCTGCAACAACAATATCCATAACAGTATTTTTTGCTGGAATTTGTTGTAATCCCACAACCACATCCTTTATCAAACCTATGCAATGAACTCTCTTAGAATCAAAGGAGAATAAATCCTTATATGGCCTAGTAATTTCTAACCCCAATCTCTCCATAATTACTTTAGGCATAAGATTATGTGATGCTCCCGAATCTAACATAGCATTATGTAAAGTCATATCATGAATAGTAATGCTTATGTAGAAAGGAGGGAACTCTTCATTTTGTTCATCCTCAAGCCTTGGTCCCAAGCAGATAATAGGATTATCTTCTTGTACATTTAGGATATCAGCCACCCCTGGTTGTGAATTAAGCATTTCAACAATTTTGCTTCTATATTTATCCACCTTGAGAATTTCATTAAAAGGAATTGATATCTTAATTTTTGCAATCTCATTCTCAATATTAAAAATAGAGGTAGACTTGTCACCATCCTTAGGAGGAGAAGAGATTTGAATGTCCTTTTTGTCAAGAGGAGGATCAACCTTATTTTCACCTACCTTTGCTTTCTCCTTTTTATCATCAGCTGTCCTCGAGGTATTCTTCTTGAATTGTGCTTTGTCTGCTGTAATAGGAACATCTCTATTCCTGAGATTATACTGCTTTTGTATTTCAAAAATAGCATGCTGATAGCCCTTTAAAAAATCTGAAGGTTCTTCCTCTGACTTTGTCATGCTGGACTCATCATGTTCCTCTTTGGTCAAGAAAATTCCTGACCCTTCTTCATCAAAGCAATGAATAGATTCCTCAGGTACTTCAGGATCTTCTTCTTCATCCACCAAGTTTTGTTGAAAAGGAGGTCTCACTTGAGAATCTGCCTGCTGATTTTTATTGTCTCTTGGCCTTTGCTGATTTTGAGGCCTTCTAAATTGAGGGTTTCTAAATCGAGGCTCTTGCTGTGCTTGGGGAGCAGCAGTATTCCCAAGTGCTAATTGATCCATCAACTTTTCCATGGTTTTTATGATGGTTTCAAACTTGTCTTCTTGAGCAGAAGTAGAAGGCTTTTCCTCTTCTTTTATCTTAGTCTTTGCCATTTTCGACTTTTTGACAGCAAGCATATTCGCATCTACTTTAACTGCATCGTTTTGCATGTCGGCCAGAGTAGTAGACTCTCTTTCTCTGAGTAGAAGAGAGAAATCTGAATCAAATGACTCAGCATATCTTAACTGTGCCAAAGCTCCAGGAGGTTTCAAGTGTGCTGGAATAGAATTATATACCTTATTAAACCTCTTAGAAAAGTTTTGTACAGTCTCATCTGAAGCTCTTCTTAGATTATTATATTCAGTGAGGGCTTGAACAGGATTGGTTCTATTTCCCCATTTCCTCATAAAGCTATCTTCAAACTCAGCCCAACTATGAATGCTACCAGCTGTTAGGGCTTTGAACCATTTTCTGACTTCCCCAACGAAAGTCTGAGCAAACAATCTCAGCTTTACATCTTCATCATCCACTTCGTACCTATCAATAAAATCATTGAATCTATCTACATGTTCTTCTGCAGTAAAATCTTCATCCCCTCCCCATGTTGGAATTCTAGCAGCATATTTATTTGGAAGATCATGTAAAACAGCAGGGAGATCTAGAGGAGCGTACCTAGCAGGTACAGCCATAGTTGGAGGAGCAGTGACCAAAGGTATTGTATGACCAGAGGGAGAAGATTTAGTGTGATATGATGCCTGGGAACTGCTTGGACTAGCAGAGGCAGAAGATAAAATACTGGTATGAAAAGGACTGTTTGGACTTTGCAAACCACTAACAAAAGAACTCCAATTAGGGAGAGGTAAACCAGTTTTAGATTTGAGCAACACTTCAAAAGGATCAAGCTGTTTGAGCTGGTTTAAATCCTCTTCTTCTAATAGCAATTCTGCAGTAACAACTTCCCAAAACTCTTCTTTATCTTTTTGAGACACTAAAGATGAAGTATCAATGCCTCTCTTTTGTAAATCTAAAATAATTCCAATCAATTCTTCTTCATCTTCAGACCTCAACAACACTTCTTGAATTTTATCATCAACAATTTTATTTTAAGGACTTCTTGAAAATTCAGGAAACAAAGATTTTGAAATGTTTGAAGTACCTGGTATATCAGAAAATCTTTGTCTACTTCTTGAGATAATGTTAGGATTATCCTCTGGACTAGGTGGGTTTGGGTCAAAATTACTCCTTGTGTATCTTCCTCTCGAAGCCACCTTTTTAACTTTAAGATTGAATGGAGTCACCAAGGTAGAATGCAGCCTCGAACACCTTCCTGAGCTTCTGCTACCTTCAGAAATTCAGTCTCAAATTTTCGGGAATGAGTAATCTTCATACTCCCGGCAGACGCACCAAAATGTTATCACAAAATCAATCTCTGAAGGGGCTGCTAATCAGATAGACTCTGTGTAACTGTTTCAGACCAATCTTTGGACTAAGGATTAGCCTCCCTAGCCCGAGAGGGCTCTCTCTGAAAAAACTATTGATTTTGTTTGTTGGTAAGAGGGCTAACTCTAGACAAGTAAATTAAATAAACAGGCTGGCTGGACAGACATTACAAATACTTCCATTGGGCTTATGGAGTTGATCATATTTAATAAATTATAACACTGCTCATGCATAGAAGTCAGGGCAGCAATGTTTAAATACTCAAAACATCATATCATAGAAACCTCAGTTTACAAATACACACAAGAAGTCAGAGCAGCATAAGTGAATTCTGAGTGATTGTGTATTTATACAACTGTAAAAAAACATTAAAGATAAGACAAAACCACATATCTTGAGCATTTGAAACACTGTAAGAATCCTGAGAAGATAAACAACAAATTATATTATCAAACTGAGTTTTTACACAAGCCAAAGCAATACTCTGTTTCTAAAAATGTCCAACCCTGATTACATAGATGTTTCAGCTATATATAGAAACAAAAGTCTAACTACCTGGAGCTTCCTCCTCCAGCATGAGGGGAGCTCGATGACTGCTACTAATGACACCTATCTGTTTCCAACAAACTTATTTAATACATTAACTACTAACAGAAGTTCTAAAGAGTTCTAATTTGGTTGTAACTCTAACTCTATCTTTCTCATAAATTGTTTCCTCCTTGTAGCTTTGACACTTGGCTTCATTTTCGTTGGGCTGAGATGGCATGAGATGAGTCAATTAATGTCCATGTTGGCCTTGGATACTGGTAACCTTGATCTGCTCCATGTTGGCTGTAAATATCCCTAAAATTTCGGTTCTGGTCCTCCATTATCTAGCATCACCGAGTATACAGTAGTAAGTCCTTTAATTCTTTAATAACCGGATAATATATGACATTACCACGTTCCTGATATGCTGGAAGCTTCTTTGCTGTACAGGTGTGCCAACCAAAATTTTCCGTATGCAGCTCCCTTCAAACCCTAATCACCGAGAATAAAGTGTCTTTATAATCAAAATTTCCAAAACTTAGCTTAAAACATTTTACCTTTTACTAAAGGTACACCTGGCATATATTGAATGGTTGTGGCAGCTTCTTTCAATCCCTTCCATGTCACCTAGGTGTTTTCTTTGCAAATTTCTGAATATTTCATCAACTGTTTGCCCATGTTTTTAAAACAACACCTACAGCAGTTTCGCAGCGCGCTGCGAAACTGCGAAACTGTTTTAAACAATTTCAATTTTCTCTGTGACTTTAACTGCTCTGCCACCTGTTTTCAAAATTCCTTTTTACCTTGGTCATTTATATAGCCGTGTTTACATGCCTTCAAAATAATGAACTTAAGCAAAATTTAACAAAACTTTGGAACAACACCTTACTCAGAATCATCAATTTCATTTAGCAGCTAATTTATTTAGCTGTGCTTTCAATTTTGCAACCTCCTTTTCCATGGCTGCGATTTCAGCTACGACACTCTCCATCTTAGCCATTTCACTTTTAGTTGCCTCCCATTTGTCCTTTGTGGATGTAGTATTTCCTCCTTGGGAAATGATGATTTTTTTATTTGAACCTTTTTTCTTGATTTCTTTTGCTTCCTCTGTTCTGGATAGTTTCTTAGTTTCTCTTGCTTGCTTTCTTGTAAAAGGTTTTCTCTTTATTTCCTCTGCCTCCTCTGTTTTGGGCAGTTGTTCAGCTTCCTTTATTTGATTTCTGGTGAGGGGTCTCCTTGGTTTGAAAATAAACTCATCACCTGGCTCGTTAAACCTCAGTCTTTTTGCAGCTTTAGATTTCTTAGTGTTTTCCGGTGTTGATTGTGTCAAGTCAATGTGCATTGGTTCAATGTGTTTTAGCCCAACTTGATCAAACTCAATAGCTTCCAGCAAATCATTCAAGCTGGCCTTTGATATCGGGCTTTCCTCAACAGCCACTGCTTTGCCTTTTTCCTTGATCATTTGACTCCTTGTCCTCACCCTTGATATTTTTTCAGAATCTTTTGGCCCAGGTACAGTCTTCTTATGCTGGGCTTCTCCTTTTGCTGATGGTTGAGGCTATTCTTTAATAACCAGTGGCTTGACTGACTTTCTTGACTTTGATCTTACCTTCCTTCTCTCCTTAGCCTCCTTCTGAAGCTCAGCAATTGTGGGCTCTCCAACTGATTCTTCAACTGACTGCTCTTTTTCTTTAACGGGCCGTGGAGTCAATCCTGTTTTAATTGGAAAACCCACCATGAAAATGAACGAGTCCCAATCCCTGCCTATTTTCTGAAGACCATTCAAAACTAACAACTTGACCATACCATGGTGAAACAGAGATGTTTCACAGTCATCCTTTCTTAACTGCACTTTGTCACACATTTTGCTCAGACTTCGAAACAAGTAGAAGGGGATGTCAATGGATGCTTTACCAGTAAAATGCAATAGCAACTTGAAGTGGTAGGAGTAAATTTTATTATATCTTCCCTCACAAGTTAGGTACTTCTGAATACAGGTGAGAAGCAGGGCGTAATGCTCCTTAATATAGTTTCTAGGCACAACCTTTGTTAGGTCCTCATTCACATACGCCTCTTTCAGGAATTCTTTGCATGGACTCATATCAAACTTGAAATTTTTAAACCATTCTTGTCCCCCTCTCGGGATCTCAGTTACTGCAGCTATTTCTTCTGGAGATACTTTAACTTCTAACATGGCTATTTTGGAATTCAAACCGGTGAAGTTTAAAGCAAAATCCTTTGTTACCTGAGCATGGCCACCCTGCAGTTTCTGGCAGAAATTCCAACAGCCGGCATCCTGGAAGGCTTTCTTCACACCCTCATCTCTCAATGTTAAGTCCAAACCTTCAGGCTCTGTTCTCTGGCATTTTCCGGACCGGTGTCCTCTCTTCTCCATCTCGCCTTTGTAACTTTCGCGCAGACAGTGAACAACAACTTCAAATGGAACAGTAATTCGATCCTTTCTTCCTTTTGGCTCAGCCTCGCTTGAAACAGGCTCTCTTGAGAACAACTTCACTTGTAAACTCACATTTAATCATCACAAGGACTGGTCACTTATGCACATTCACAAACATCATAAAGATCTATGCATAGTAAAACTCATTTGGATTGATACTGGTGTGCATGTCTGCAAATCTATTAGTGGAGTGACGGTTAATGAGCGTTTGGGAGGTACAAAAAACTGACATGAGAGGACGGGAATGGTGACTCATTAATGGACTTGACCTTTTTTGAAATATTCGCTGCAAAACGCACGAATCTGCGATTTCGCAGCGCGTTTAATTTTGAATTGTGATAATGCGCTGCAAAACGGCTTGATGATGACGCTGCAAAATGGCTAAACAATGATTATGCAACGAAACTGACCAATGAGAGACTGCGTTGCGAAATTGCGGAAAGGGTCAGTGACATGGATTAGACAAGACATGTCTTATGGAATCATGATGGTGGAGGATGACTGACAGGATTAGAATACACTTTACATCAAACATCCTTAAAACTTCAACCCTAGGTAAGAAACATAGACTAAAAACAATTTGACATCAATTTTAGACATTAGACTTTGGGCAAAGGATTATATACACATGTTTACAATTCTAAGTGATAACAGGACCTGCTGTCCTAAAACATAGGGTTGATGAACTTGTTGTCCCTGAACAAGAGGGTTCTGGACCTGTAGTCCTTGACATAAGGTTGATATGCTTGTTTCCCTTCGACGTAGGGGTTTTGTACCTGGTGCCCTTGGCCAACAGGATTTGAACTTATTGACCTAGGACAAGAGGATTCTAGGCCTGCTGCTGCCTTGGTTGGTTTTGTTGTTGCAAGGGTTGACCTTGCGGTTGCAAAATTTGTCCCTGGGTTTGCAAAGGTTGTCCCTGCGAGGGTATGGGTTGAGAGGCATGCGAAGCATATTGCATCTGCTGCTGTGTGGCTTGCTGGAACTGCTATAAGGATTGACCTTGCGGTTGTTGCAGGAGACCTTACTGCAAGATAATTTGTCCTTGCTGTTGCGCAGAGAGCCCTTTTTGCAACAAAGGTTGCCCTTGCGGTAACGAAGGCTGCCATGGTTGTTGTAAAGGTTGTCCTTGCTGTTGCAGGGGTACTTTAACAGTGCCCAGGAGATTACCGAATTGAATCTGGCCATAGCCAGGCTGGATGTACTGCCCAACTTGGAGGGTGTAAGGTTGATTAACCAATCCTTGAGAACCATATGGAACATAAGGATTTTTGTATTGGACCTGAGTCCCATAGGGCTGCTGATATTGAACATTGCTCGATCTAGACGGACCAATGGGATTCTGAACCTCTTGGTACTGGGCATTGCTTGATCCAGTAGGGTCAGTAGGGTTATAAATAATACTAGAAGAGGGTTGGTTTATACTAAGCATGTGAGCTTGTGATCCGCTCACATTAGTGGCACCTGACACCATAGAGATAATTAGGTTTTGCCTCCCAGGCGGTGGCACAATTTGGCCACTGACTAATGGGACAAAGGAACTGATAGAGACAATCTTTGAAACTACTGAATGTGACTGACATGTAACTGGATCGATGATACAAGGGTATTCAAAATGGTGGGCTGCACTGGGACTGAAGTAATAGCCTATTGGGAAGTTGAGTTCATGACGAACGGACCTAACATAGGCCTGATGCCTAACGCCCATACATGATTATGGTATAGTGATGAGGCACTAGGTGTGCCTAAAACTAAGTTCCCTAAAGACACATATTTGGGTGGAAAACTGGCGAGAATACCTTTCGAACAAGGGAAACCCTCGGGAGGGAACTTCAATTGCAATTCTTCCCCCTCAACAGTGTGTGGAGTAGAAACTTCGAACTCATCCAGAGATGTGACTGGAACATTGCCTTCGAGTTCCGTGTTTGAAAACAAACGATGACGAATGGACAAACGTGTACTGGGGGATAGTTCCAAAGGAACACTCAGTTGGTCGTACGGACTGTAAGGACGCCGCAGTGATATCTCAACAACATCAAACAAAGGGTTTAGAGAATAGATAACCAGTCCAAGCTGATCGCTAGTGGTCGATGAGTTTTCTAGAGTTCGAACAGGATTTTCCGGAGATTCTGGGCCATGATCAACAAATTACCTTGAATCGAAAGTAGGCGGAGGACGAGATGACAATGTTTGAACACTCAAAACAATTGCAAGTTCAACATTTTGGTCCTCAAGTGACTCTGATAACTCAGGAAACAACTCCTCAAACAATCTTTTAGATGGAGGAGAGGAAGAAGAATTGGGTGAACCAGATGGTTCAACCACGATGACCTTGTCTTAGTCAACAGAACAAATAAATTCAAGGCTTTAAAGTGTCCTTTTAACGGAACTCATGATTTGGTCAAAAAGACTAACAAGATGTTTTGGATAGTGGGCAATCAATTATTAAGATGCATAAAAGACTGATGTTCTTTCATTTTTTAAGAGTCGAGAAAGAAACAAAGATGACTCTATCACTTTCGATTGGAAACGAGCTCGAAAGGACAAGTGCTTGAATGATCTTTTAGATTTAATGAGTCAAAAAGATAAAATGACTACTCTGGATGATCTAGGTAAACATGATTACTAGGTCACCGTGAACTGCAGAATACCTCCTGGCGAACCAAGAAGTACGAGTAGGCAATCTCCCCGAATGCTGTGTTCGGTGTATCACGTTCGCAAGGCGTCCGACTCGGCTTCCTAAGGATAAAAGTATTGCAGCCTAGTGAGGTCTCCTGTTATATACTCGATAGTACAGGGAGCACAAATCTGTGTTAGCGCTGTCTAATGCCAAAGCTAATGACAGCTTCTAGGTTTAAAGATGCTGAAACACGTCTCTAGCCTAGACATTCTAGATATGATCATTAATGTAAAATGCACCTTAGGTTAATTGAATTCATTTTAGAGTTGATCTTGAGTTAAGTTTCAGTTTTCAGGTCTTAGCGATGCTACTCAAAAAACTTAAAATGCAACTAAATGAGATAATACCCTTTCAATTCTATGAAATTACTACACTAGAGAGGGTAGAAACTACTCAATCAAATGCAAACAATCAAGCAACTGAAACCGAAATGATCTTTCAATACCTTACTTTTTCAAAAAATAAACTAATGAAAAATGAATTCCAATTCCTAACTGCTTGAAAAGCACTTATCTATTATTTCTTTCAAAATGAAAAATTCTTGTCCTTTTTCAAATGTTGATGCAATTCTAGTCTTTAAAAAGATGCAAATTTTTGTAACACAATGATGCAACAGGCTAGAATTTCATGCTTTCTCATGAAAAAATGAAACAAACTTTTCGCATACAATCTTTCAATGAAAAAGTTTTCGAGACAATGAACTCTTCAAGCAGATGAAAACACGAAAAGAGAAGATCATTCAGATCAATGAAACACCGACTTTGCCAAACACAAGGCCAACAATGTAATCTATGTTGGAAAGAGACATTCAAGCTAGTAGACATTCCTGTGCTGTTCCATCATTATTCATTCGCGCATGAGTATTTATCTCTTCATTCTTGCTTTTCTTTTATCATCTTTCTCTTAACCCTGATGATGGATCCCATTTGGGATTGGAAACGTTGGTGTAAAAATTCCCTTACTGTGGATTCTCCGATCAAAGACTCAAAAAGCACAAACCACAAATCTCTGAAATCCAAAGAGGTAAAAGTCGTAAAAAGGACCAAAAAACAAATTCAAGGAGTAAACACACCTACAATCTGACTTGGTGAGTTCACAAACTGCTGAATGGGCGACCAACTAGATGCCCTATTGTCATTGGCCACTAAATGACTCAATCAATCAAATAGCAAGATGACAAGCCAACAAGCAAGCAAAACCAAATGAAAAGTAGCTTTCTAATAAGGGAGAAAATAGTGGGAAAGGTTCACGTGGTCAAAACACAAGAGCAGAACACACTGGCCAAGATTGGGGTCAAGCCCTAATCTTCACTTACAGGCATCGGCGCGACTGCCTAACTGACAATGAGCGCCAGAGGCTAGTCGGCGTGACTATTCCTCAGCAATTCACACTGGTTAGCGTGATTGTCAGTGAATTAAGCATGTTGGCTGAGGTAACTAAGGAAAAATAAAAAAAAATTCAACACAGGGACCAAATTTGCTACTATGAGTTTTAGACTTAGGCCAATAAGCAGGAGAAAAGAAACAAAACCAAAGGGAAAATGTGAAACTAGAAAAGTTCTTGCGAAATCATTAAATCCAAAACAAACAAAAGGATTGGGATCCCCAGCAGAGTTGCCAATTTATGGTGAAGTAAAATTATAAGTGCGGACACGAATGAATTCGTCTAGCCTGATAATGGGTCTATCCACAACAGATACATTCTATGGAAGATTTCCTTAGGTTAGAATCAATCAAGAGGACCTACCTCTTAGTCACTTATCTTGTTTGATGAAGCCTTCGCTTGCTCACTCCAACAATCTCTCGCTTCCTTCTTCAAGTTCCTGAAACAAGTAAACAACAACAGCACACAAACATAATAATAGACAAATTGCAATTCAACCTACTTAACGAGTCAAGAAGCATTAAGACATGGATATGTAATATTACAAAACATGTAGGAAATCAATCGATAGTTGCATATATTAATATCAAAGAGAGATTACAACCATTCGTCTTGATGCTGCAGTATTCCTCTGAGAAGACCGGGTTCCCACACACTTCTGCTAGCATTCCATGATGGCTTCAAACAACAATAGTTTAGAGGCTCTTCCCTTTGGGCTTCACTCCAAACCAAAACACACTTCTCCCTCACACAACTAGGTAGCTACAACTAGTAATAGCTTGCTTGTCTACTCCAAAATAGTATCAACACTCAACAATAACTCCGCCAAAACTATCAACTGTGACTCTAACATTCACACTAGTTTGTGCTTGGGAATAAGGGAGGCTTATATAGGAAATATGGATGGGAGATGGATCCTCTTCTTATGGGAGAAGGACTTATCCCTTGAGGTAGTTCCATCATTATAGGGGAAAGGAGCCTAAACTGTCATCCTCGACCCCATTTGGCCAAACCATTTACCAGACTTTCGTTACAGAGCTTCTAGAGCTGGAAGCTTCGACTCTAATTTAAAAAACTTTCCATAACAAGACCGATGTGATTGAAACACAACTCAGTCACTCTGGTCGGCGTGAGAAGTAGTGCTAATATCTGCACATCGGCACGGGGGAGACAAAGGCCATTAGCGCTGGTCTTGTAAACTGGGCAAAACAGAAGTTTCAGGGGAAATGGTGCAAAAGGGAAATGATATTCTCATGAAGAGGGACATAATGGGAGTTTCTCCATGAAGGAAAAGCATGTGGGGTTCATTGTAGAGGTCCTCTAGGATCAAGGAACGGGGAGTACAGGGACAGTGACAAAATGCTGTGTAATAGGTATTTTCAGAAAATTTACCCGAGGGGACCTTATCGTAATAGGTCCCAAACACAAAGTCATGACTCGTCCTCGAGTCAGTCTGTTGGTGGTGCCTTGATCTTCACCTACAGCTCACTGAACTCTATCTTCAAAATCTGCAGGTCTGTTGTTCCCTGCGCAACATCTTGACACACTTCCTCAACCAATTTTTCAGTGGTTGGTCCTTCAATTGCAAGGCCCATGGTCCTTTGCATTTGCTGCATCCCCTTCAACTTACTATGTACTGACAGGGTCAACTGACTGACCTCATCTTCCCAAGGCTGCGTCCTTGAAGATATAATTTCTTCCTTACGATGCAACTCGTCAATTTCACTCTAGATGATCTTTCCCTCTTGTAATCCAGTGAACATTTCCATTGGTGCCAAGGTTTGTGTAGTAGATCTGATCTTGTCAAACTGCTTATGCTTTTCCCTGATATCTGCTTTGATCTTTTGCAGAGTCAGATCCTCCTGCAGCGAGGTCCACAGTTCCATGGCTTGTTCAATTAACTGGGTGTAGCCCTTAATTGCAGCTTCTAAAGTCACCATTTCTGCCTTAACAGCAGCTTGCGCTGCTCTTTGACTTCTGGAGGAGTAGTTGGCTGTAGCTTAAGTTGGAGCTCGGAGATCTGCAACTGCAGCTCAAATATTACTTTCTCAATTTCCTCCTTTAACTCTTTAACTACGGCAACCAGCTTCTGAATCTTCTTCATGGAGGCCACTTCTATTGGAATCTTGAGCTCGGGAAGATCATTACAGGCCTGTGCGATCAATGCCTCCAACTGCCGAGTCTGCGCCATGACCTCCTCCCTTTCTTTGAGGGCTTACGCCTTTTCCTCGAACATCTGCTAATTGTTGGTTTTTACTTTATTGATAATCATCAGCGAACATTGTTCTTGGATTTAGAGCTCATCTGACATTCCTTGATGTAACTCATGTAACGTCTGAATAGGCAGTGCTGCCAAATTCAAATTCAAGTCCTTCATGTGCAGGAGGTGCACCCTACCTTTTGCTGTGCCGATGCGCATGGACTGCTTAGGTAACTACACTATGAAAAGGTCTGTGGTGAGCTCTATTGTGAAGTTTGACCCGCTCGCTTGTGTCAGGCTCGCTTGCTTTAGGCTTGCCTATCCCACGCGCGCTTGAATTATACCTGTTTGGATCTGCAACTCCCATAGGCCCTGTTTCACCTTATCCAAGGTATGTTGGTATTGTTTCACCAATCTCATTAAGGTCCCCCTCAGTGAGGACCAAAGGCGTCGCTCCCGCCGAATTTTCTAACTTTTGCTTCTTACGCAACCCTGTGGAAGTCCTTTTCTTCCTCTTTTTGACAACGAAGGGGGACTCCACGCCTATGCCCCCTTCTTCTTCCTCCTCAGTCTCTCCTTCCAATTTTGTATCTGACTCGTCGAGGTCAATCGTGGCGTGTGACATAGTAGCAGCCTTTTCTTTTGTGGATGCCTTTTACACTTCTTTCTTCTTCCCTTTTTCGGTTTTTGTTGTTGCCGTGGTCTACGTTGCTTCGCTTGTAGCAGCCTGACTAGTTCTTGCACTGACATCCAAGGGTGTAAGCCATTCAATCAAACACTTACTGATGACCCCCAGAATATCATCCTCAACAACTAAATATGGCAGCTTGTACCAGATGCCCTTGGCATCTTTCTTCATGTGGATGTGTAGGTTGTAGGTTGTGAAAATCAACCTTGAAGTCTGCCACGTTGTTGTACATCACATGAAAACTGGGTGATAACTTGGGCTGCTGGTTAATCACCATCCTCAGCTCTGACTTAAATAAGACCCAAAAAATATTGGTCTCTATGACATGTTGGGGGTCCTTGGTGGCCCACTGTAAAGCGAACTTCGTGGCCTCAGGTAGGTCTAGATCGTGATGAGGAAATTGACTATCTTCGGGCGTCCTCCATGCCACTAACACGATCAAGAGAAAAACCATGCGTAGTGGAATGCCTTGCCCTCATCCTGGGCTTCTTGATAGTCCTCTAAGAACTCGTGACATAAGTACTAAGTCCAATTATATTGGACTCCTTTGGTGCACTGCGTAGCCAAAGCGACTACTAGCGTCGACACTTCATTGGTGCGACACTTCCTCATGATCTTGCCCGCTAAGATTTGGCCAGTGAATTGCACCGTACCATCAGATATATAACTGATCACATAGCCGCGTGACTTCTTCACCAGATTGAAGTCACTCTTCATTTGGTTGACCAAATTTTTCTCCTACGACTTTCCCACGAAAGCCTTCACATGGTCCACTCCTTGGTACACCAACAACGTGATTATGTGGATTAACATGTCTATAATGGGGAAGGGTCCTCCCAACCAAAAGCACCCATTGTGCACCAACGTCAATAATTGACGGATGCACATTGTGTTAATGGTTGTGCGATTGAAATGAGACACCCATAACATGTTTAGTAGCCCCACGACCCCAATTTCGACAACCCATTTCGTCGGCTCAAGCCGCGTGACCTATGCTTCTTCGTAATAGACTTGTTTTAGGTACTTGCTTGGCTCCAACCGTTGGAACCTCGTGTGGTCATCGAGGTCCCAATCCTCCATTTTCAAGTAGGGAATACAAGCCAGTAATTGGCCCTCAAACAACACATTCTCAGGCAGCAAAGGTGTGGAGACCATGAACTTTGAGGAATCCGGATCTCTAGGAGCTTTAACTATAGATTTTTTGGGTGGTAGATATGATGGTAGCCGAGTTATTGGTTCCTCCTCCTCTGCATCGACCTTCTCTGTGCCCTCAGTGAGTTCTTCATCATCCAAGTCTAATGGCTTCGTTGGCTGCTTGGACCGATCCATTTTTCCTTTTTGTCAGATCTCCATCAGAATCTTATGCGATGACTGCCACACTGGTGCTTGCTGGGGCTTTTTCTGCTTCTTATATTATATTGTAGAAGTATAAGGCTTAGGTCTAGGTGACCTAGGTGCTATAGCAGGTAATCTTGTAGGAATAGGTTGGGCCGGATCCGTCTCAAGGCGAGTTGCAATAACCCTTTATATGAATATCTCACGCTACCAATCGCCTAAGTTTGCAAATCTGGGTTGTGAAATCTTCTCCTTAACTCATTCCCACTCTTTATCAGACATGCATCACTTCTCATGGCAGAAAGTAGGGCACAAAAGCTCAAGGGAAAATCTAAGGAAGCAAAGTGTTCGAATGCGGGGCCACATGCCATATTTATAGGTAAATTTGAATTCAAATCCAACCGTTCCCTCCAATTCACGGTAATTAATACACTTTTGTTGGCAGATTTCCAAAGATATGATCCATAAATACTTCTCCCCCACTTCCTTGAATGGAATAATCGCCATCCAATTAGCTACAATGCTTCCAACAATCAATTTTTTCCCAAGTTGCATGAGACCCACCCTCCTAGCACAGCTCCTTCATCACAGCTCCCTTCTGCACCCTCCTTCAACTCGTCGTGCAATCCATTCACTTTGCCTTTCTAACTTTTGGAGAGTGTAGTTTATAGTCCTGTAATTGCTTGTAGCTTCCTAGAGTACTAAGACTATGTTGTGTCCATATAGTCATTGCGTAGGGGCAATATCACCAATGTACAACTTTAAATGACTCCCATTGACCTTCCCTGGAAATAGTTCCCCATTCAGCTTCGTGAGCTGAACTAAGCCTCCATTTGTAATTTCCTTAATAACACAAGGCCCCAACCAATTGTGGTTGAAGTAATTTCGAAGTGCAGACACAAACAATTCCTCTAGCTTGAGAGAGCAGGTCTAGCCACAAACAAACAATCTATGGAATATCTCCTTAGGCTAGAATCAAATAAGAGGGCCTACCTCTTAGTATGCTATTCCGCTTGGTGACGATCTTGCTTCCTCGCTCTGGCTATCTTCCGTTTCTTTCCTTCGAACACCTGAAGCAAGTCAACAAGAGAAAAAAACAAACGTGCTAACATACAAATTGCATTCGGCCTACTTAATGGGGTCAAGAAGCATTAAGCCATAAATATTTGAGATGACATTTCATGTAGGAAATCAATTGATAGTTGCATCTATATTAGTTCAAGAAGAGGTTACAACTGATGTCTTGACGTTGCTGTTCTCCTCCGACATATCTCGGTTCCCACACACTTCTACTAGCATCTCATGGATAGCCTCAACAATGGCAGTCTCAAGGCTCTTCCCTTTAGTCTTCACACCGAACCAAATTCACAATTCTCCCTTAAACACAAACTAGAATGCTACAAACTATGGGTAGCTTGCTAACTACTCCAAAGTCAAAACTTCATCCAAAACTTAATTAGGACTAAAAGCTAGCTTGTGCTTGGGAAAAAAGAGAGGTTTATATAGTTTGGATGGAGGGGAGATGGTTCCTCTTCTCATGGGAGAAGGCCTTATCTCTTGGATTAGTTCCATCCTAATAGGGGAAAGGAGCCCAAACTGACCTCCTCGACTCCATCTGGCCCAACCATTTACCAGACTTTCGTTATGAAGCTTCTAGAGCTAGAAGCTTTGGCTCCATATTTAAAAAACTTTCAAAAGAGGATCGATGCGACTGAGAAAGGGCTCAGTCGATCCAATCGGTGCTAGGGAGAGTTGTAATCCCTGCATATCAGCACAAGGATGACACGAGTCATTAGCATCAATCTTGTAAACTGGGATAAATAGAAGATTTGTGGGAAATGATGCAAAAGGAAATTGTTCTGCTCATGAAGAGGGACACAATGGGAGTTTCTTCATGATAGGAAAGCATGTTAGGTACACTGTAGGAGTCCTCCATGATCATAGATGGGGAGTACAGGGACAGTGACAAAATGTTGTATAATATATGCCCTCAAAAGCATGAAGGCCGAACTAGAGTGAGGGGTGAAATGATTTATAAGTGGAAGTGGGAACCAGAGTTCATCATCAGAAAACCTGCAAGCAAGCATAGATACATATACATCACTGAAAAATCTGAATAATGATACATGAATCATGGTATGGATCCAACCATCTAGAGAATGATCATGCAAATGGATCCTAGGCATGGGCACAACCATCCAATGGAAAGGTCATAATGAAACCAAGGTATGGTCGCATCCACCTAATAATGACAAGGATCACATATAACAACTCATGGTATGGTCACAACCATCCATCTGAAAGAGACATGTATATCAACATGACCATGTGACATCGCCTCACAACCTGGACTTGTGTAATCTTAGCCCAGGGACTCACGCTCCAAATGACCCGATAAAAGTACAAATATTAACATGCGAATGAATGTGTTGAAGTCAAACATGCTAAGAAGATCACTTGATTACCAGTCAATGATGTGAACTGTTAACAAGCATGAGAGAAACCACCAATAATTACAATGGCTCTCAAGGTACTGGTAACACAGTTCATGGAATGTGAATAAAGGAACTGATGTCGAACACCTGTGAAATCACCTGATTGAAAGCCAATGATGTGAACTTGTCATCGAGTCATGCAAGCTCTAAGGTATTGGAAGGGAGTCTCTTGTCTAGCTTCCTGGATAATGAGTTGAAGTCGACAGGAAGTGACCGTGTCGAAGGAGGGCCATGATGTATCCCACATCATCGACATGAGACAAAGGGATGCAAATGATTTCAGATGATATAGAGGATCAGGAGTAAGTGTAACTACCGAGGGACTAACTCTTGAACATATTGGTGACATGATTCCAGAGTTTGGCAGCTTTTGGATCCATAGGATTGGTGGTCATGATGACGTGGCAGAGATCAAATGGAAGGAAAAAATGAACGGCCCGATCTAGGAAGGTAAATGATGAAAGGAGTACATCCCAACCTGACATGAAGCAGAAAGTGTCATGTTCAAGAGTGAGTTGTCGACACGACTGACTGAATTTACAAATTTTCCCCCACCATTTTTAGTAGGTACCCCAATCATTTTTGATTGCAAGCTTAAAGGGGATAGCATATGCTTGCACTGTAAGTTCATCCTTCAGACGAATTCTACCTAGTAATTTTAATGAGCCCTAGGAAGGAGAAGCTCATGTTCGTCATGGTGACGAATCCAATGTCGTTTAAAGTTTTAACGAGTCTAACAAAGGTGTAACTCAATATACTTTTCATGTTTAGAGAGTTTGAAAAAGACATGGAAAATAAAACTCCACATGGTCCGTTTTCGTACATTTGTGTCTCTTAAGCCTGAAAAAGTAGAAATTGATACTTGAGAGAATCGCTTGACCATTTCAGTCAAGGAGTACCTTTTTCATAAATAATGCATCCCAGCCCGAAAAAGGGGTAAACATATACTAGGTGCATGACGTTTCGCAGCCATTAACGAGTTCAAAACGACAAGAGCTCAGCAACCTTTTCGCATTTAAAGAGTCAGAAAAGAGATGAAAGCAGACCTCCCCATTTTCATTCTCTTTAACGAGTCAAAAAGGGAAAAATACTCGGCGGTCATTTCATTTTTTACAAGTAAAAAAAGAGCTTAAAGGTGACTCATCCTAGAGGAACGAGTGGTATAAAGGGTAGCAACTAGTTCCGACAATGGAGGAATTACTCAAAACATGTAATGGTCAAGAGGCTGGCTCATAAAACCACTCATTGTTGTGGTTCCTTAAGAAAGGAAAAACAACCAAGTGAAAGCATATGATCATCCAAAGAGATGGTGGCGATGGAATAAAACAACCAAGGCTCATCTAGCAGAAATCAGTTGATTAAAATGGAAATCACGAGATGTAAATTAGGCATGGGTTTATTTTTACACAATCTTGAACCATGGTTTAGCCCACCCTCTGATGTGTTAAGTCTAGCCCTGTGTGAAGTTCTTTTTTATTTTTTCTTTGAATCCCTCGATCAACGCTACTTGTAGCCTGTCCAGTCGCGTCGATCAGCCCAACAACGATAGTTGTAGTCTAGCTAGTTGTGCTGGTCGTGTCGATCGGTGCTAGTTGTTAGTTAGGCAGTCGTTCCAGTCTCTAAGTTAAGAAAAAATCAGAATTTCTCCCATTCCATTGCCAGTGTGTCTTGACCCCCAGACTCTCTTCTTCCACCCAGAAGTGACTAGGATGCTTTGTTTGCTAGTTTTGATTGATTGATTGGCTTGAAGTTTCATTGCTAGATTTTTTGAGTTTTTTGAATGGTTTCTATGACCCTAGGGCATCTAGGTCAATTATCATTCATTTGTTTGTTTACTCATTGTGTAAAGTTTCTCATTTGCTGTTTCATTTAATCCATCTTTCAGTCGCAACATCTTCATTGCTTCATTTTCAATTGAATGAGTGAAAGAGTCTCATTTGCTCTCTTATTTTCAGTGTCTCTTTTCTCGTTCCAAGCATAGATTACATTGCTTGGTTTGTCGATTGAAGAATTTATGTATTTGGTGTGTTCTATTCAAGGAAAAAGTTGCTTTTAGTTTCATTTATCATGCTTTGGATTTGATGAATGCTTGTTTGTTCGGAATTGTGAAAGTTTTCATTAAAGTGATTTATGTGAAAGATTCATTTTTCATTTTATGAAAAGAATAAAATCATTCTAGTTTACTTAAGCAAAAATATTGCATTAGTAGCATTATTGAGAAGCTAGAATTGCATCATTGTAAGCATTGGAAATGAAATGAAACTTCTTTTGTTGTTATATGAAGATAAATTCATTTACGAGATTTATTATAGAAAGATTTCGATCTTTGATTGTTGCATTGATTTTGTGTTCCCTATCTCTAAATTAGTGTTAACTTTCATCGAAGACAAAGATCTCTTTTCTCATATAGCTGCATGTAGGAGTTTTGTCAGATGACAGTGGTAGGGCCTTGTAATTGGAACCTAATCCAAGATCAACCGTTAAAATTTATCGAATTAACCTAAGGAATCATTGAAACTTAAGGCTTACATTTAGTGGTCTAGGTCAGAGACGTGTTCTGGCGTCTTAAAACCTAGCGGCTATTGTTCGCTTCGGCACTAGACAATGCTATTACAGACTTGTGCTCCTCATACCGTTGTGTATTTAAAAGGACACCCCACTAGGTCTACAATCCTTTATTCATAGGAAGCTGAGTCTGCCGCCTTGTAAACGTGATACACCGAATATAGCATTCGGGGAGATTGCTTGCCCGTACTTCTCGGTTCGCCGGGAGGTATTCTGCAGTTCAAGATTACCTCGTAATCCTTATGCAGACACAAACAATTTCGCTATCTCGATAAAGAAGGTCTAGCCACAAACAAACAATCTATGGAAGATATCCTTAGGCTAGAATCAAATAAGAGGGCCTACCTCTTAGTACACTATTATGCTTGGTGACAATCTTGCTTCCTTGCTCCAGCTATCTTCTGTTTCCTTCCTTCGAACACTTGAAACAAGTCAACAAGAGCAAACAACAAACATGATAACATACAAATCACATTCAACCTACTTAACAAGTCAAGAAGCATTAAGCCATAAATATGTGAGATGATATTTCATGTAGGAAATCAATCGATAGTTGCATCTATATTAGTTCAAGAAGAGGTTACAACCGATGTCTTGACGTTGTTGTTCTCCTTTGACATATCCAAGTTCCCACACACTTCTGCTAGCATCTCATGGATAGCCTCAACAATGGTAGTCTCAAGGCTCTTCACTTTAGTCTTCGCACCAAACCAAACTCACAATTCTCCCTTAAACACAAACTAGAAAGCTACAAACTATGGGTAGCTTGCTGACTACTCCAAAGTCAAAACTTCAGCCATAACTTAATTAGGACTAAAAGCTAGTTTGTGCTTGGGGAAAGAGAGGTTTATATAGCTTGGATGGAGAGGAGATGGTTCCTCTTCTCATGGGAGAAGGACTTGTCTCTTGGATTAGTTCCATCCTAATAGGGGAAAGGAGCCCAAACTGACCTCCTCAACTTCATCCGGCTTAACCATTTACCAGACTTCCATTACAAAGCTTCTAGATCTGGAAGCTTTGACTTCATATTTAAAATACTTTCCAAAACAGGATCGGCGTGATTGAGAAAGGGCTAAGTTGATCTGATTGGCACTAGGGACAATTGTAATCCTTGTGTCTCGACACGAGGAGGACACAGGTCATTAGAGTCGGTCTTGTAAACTTGGATAAACAAAAGATTTGTGGGAAATGGTGCAAAAAGGAATTGTTTTGCTCATGAAGAGGGACATAATGGGAGTTTCTTAATGATAGGAAAGCATGTCGGGTACACTGTAGGGGTCCTCCAGGATCATAGATGGGGAATACAAGGATAGTGACAAAATGTTGTGTAACACCAATGCATTTTGAATTTCCCTGGGAACTTTGTGAACTTGCCAACATATAGCAATACTAAATCCTCATTCTTAAAGGTGTGCTTTTTGATATGGCGATCATGACGTGCCTTTTCACAGTCTTTCTGCATTTGCTGATGAAATCCTGCCAAGAAGAGATCCTCCTCCAACTCAATGAGCTACGCGAGGCATTCCTCCATGGTATCGCGATCGGTCATGTCTATAACTATTGCAATTCGTAAAGTTGGCACGATGTACTCCATTGGAATTACAACCTCTTGCCCATAAACTAGTTTGAACGACGTCTGTCTAGTCAACTTTTTGTAGGTGGTTTTATACGCTCATAGGGCCGTTGGTATGCACACATCCCATTCATTTCACTTTGCATTGCAAATCTTCATCAAAGCGCTTTCCAGGATTTTGTTGAAGGCTTCCACTGTACCATTTGCTTGAGGGTGATAAGACATATATGGAATTCCTCAAGCAATGCAACAATTGTTTCGTTCAAGAAGTGCAAGCCCCTATCACTCATCAAAATCTTAGGGCAGCCAAACCGAGACAAGATATATTAAAAAATAAACTTCGTGGAACTAGGTGTGCTACAATATTTTACAGGCTGTGCCTTCTCCCATCTAGTTAAATATTCAATTGCTATAATGATGTATCTGGCCCCCATCTTCTTCCCAAGTGGCTGTATTGTTCTCACAAAGTCTATTTCCCACTTATCAAATACCTGTAGTAACACTTGCGGATAGCGACGGTCTCCCCATCCTCTGACAGACATCGCACGCCCTGTAATAGGTCTTGGAGTCCTTATGCACAGTCGTCCACCAAAGTCCCACACATAGGATTTTATGCACAATTTCTCTTCCTGCGTAATGTCCTCCCGCTACCCTGCCATGCACTTCAGCAAGTATACTTTGTCGTTCATACTCTGGGACATACCTATGCATTATTTCATCAGATCCCATTTTGTATAAGTGTTTGGCGGTAACGGATAAATCTGCAGCTGAACCACCAATTCTTTCTTTTGTTGTGTCGAATAACCTTCAGGAGCTGTACCTATAGACAATAATTGGATTATGTCTGTGAAATGGTGATCTACAACGTGAACATCGAAGAGCTGCGCATCAGGAAATCCTTCCTCTAGATGTGTAGGCTCGTCACCATTCTCAATCTGCGAGAGGTGATCCGGTCCAACATTCAGGCACCCTGGCTTCACAATTAATTCAAAGTCATATTACTGATAGAGCAACAACCATTTACAAATTCCCTCCCCCAACATAGGCTTATTGACCAAGTATTCCAGAGTAGAATGGTTTGTATACATCTTGAAGTGCGCACCCAACAAATAGTGCCTGATTTCTGTAGCACATACACCATTGCTAAACCTTTGTGCTCTCTGGTTGAGTAATTCTTTTTCACCTTTGAAAACTTTCTACATGCAAATGTTATTGGATGGTCGATATCTCCTTCACCTGGTTGGGTCAACACAACTCCTAACGCTATGCAAGAAGCATATACATGGATGTGGAACTCCTTCTTCTAGTTGGGGAACACTAGAATGGGCGTTGTGACCATTTTTTCCTTTACGACATCCAAACTCTTATGGAAATCCTCGTCCCAACAAAATGTTGCATCTTTCTTTAGCAAATTCTCCATGGACATAGTGATTTATGCATACACTTTGATGAACTTCCTATAAGATCTCGTATGGCCCAACGTCAGGTGTAGTTGTTTAACATTCTTCGGGGCCTCCAAATTGATGAAAACTACAATTTTGGCAGGGTCTACCATCAATCCCTACTTGCAAACAACATGGCCCAAGAGTATCCCATATGGTACGCAAAATATGCATTTCTTCAAATTAAGGGCTATCTGATACTTCCGACAAGTATCCAACATGATATGCATAATAGAGACATGTCGCTTTACCAATGCAAACACTATCCAGTTGTCAAATTAAAGCTCCAAAAATTTGTGGATAAATTCTTTAAAGGTCGTGATTATCATGCTAGAGAATATTACAAGGGAATTTTTAAGTCCAAAAGGCATCACTATATACTGAAAACAACCCCATTCAATTGCAAAGGTGGTTTTACTACGATCCTCTGGCGCGATCTTGATCTAATGGTACCATGAGAACCCATTAGTGAACGTATAGGCTACCTTCCCTCCAACATTCTCCAGTACTTCATCCGTGAATGGCGTAGGGAATGGATTGTGGACACAAGCATCATTTAACTTCCTTAAGTCTACGCATATCTAAATCTCACCCTTTGTCTTCTTCTCTTTTTCCACCATGGGACTAAGCCATTCTGATTCTTCAACAAGCTCAATAATCCTGGCTAAAAGCATTTTATCCAATTTGTCACACACTTTTTCCTTATACTTAGGATTTAATCAGTAGGGGCGTTGCTTTACTATCTTCACATCTGGCTTCAAAGTGATCTTCATGACGCTCAGGTCCCCTACTATCCCTTTTATACCAGAGAACTTGGTGGGAAACAAGTCTTGATACTCTTACAATAGCTTCGCGACTTTTTCTAATGTGTCTTCGTCCAAATAGTCGCCTATGTTCACGAACTTCGGCTACGCTTCGTATCTAATATTCACCTGCTTGGTCTTTAAGGGTTCCAAAATATGACGTACTTTTGCCTTAGGCCCCTTGACTTCACGCTGTCCTTTGGACTTAGGAATATGGATGTTCCTAGGATCATCTTCGCCATCCTCAGTGGTCACATTGAAGCATTTGAGCGCATGGAGCAACTGTGTACTCCAATCTGGTTGTACCCACTCAACAGGTTCTTCAAGAATTTTGAATATTGTAGCTTTGATTTCCTACAATGATTCATCAATACACTCAAAACCATCCTCAAAATTGAAAGTTAGTAGGAAAATTTCCTTGAGAACATCCCATTTTGCAGTTCCATGTCGCAACTCCATTTCTAGATACGAGTTCATCGGGATTGTATCCAAAGTGTGGCAGAATATATGAACCCATTTTGGTTATGGTTCTTCCCCCCAAGCTTTTGTCCATCGAGCTAGATGCTCGTGCAGATCATCCTTCCTTGTATATTTCTCCGCAATGCCAGTATTGGCATACCCAAACCTCAACTTCATCATCCTTTGATACTCCTTCCAATCTGAAAAATTATTCTTATGTGTACCCCACCATCAGGTAGGCGTAGCTCGCAGCGCAATGTCTAATGCTTGGAACTGATTTTCCTTTAGTACATCCCTCTCAAATTTATCCAAAAATAATTGACATCCTCTAAACCATCATACGGTTAGTTATGTACCTTAGTGGATATACATCAGAGCAACTTGGTAAGCCTGTTGTAGCACAACGACGATACTTCATGCAATTGGTTCTGCCAATGCTCGAGCTCCTAATTAGAATTTGAATTGCATGAACTGTTCCTTTCCCAAGTGATCCGCCCATCTGTAGTAGGGTTAATCTATTCCTCATCCTACGCAGTGAGCTTGTTAATCTGATCAATGTCATCCTCCTCTTCATAATCTCGGACTAGTTCAGTATATCATGCTCCCTCGACTGGATCCAATCGAACAATAACCCTTAGTTCCTTCTTTTCAAATGTCATGCTACGCTTTTTGAGATTGATGACCACGTTCATATCAAATGTCCAAACAATGCCAAGCAACATTGGGTATGGGTTAATATCATCCACTATTTCAATCACTTCAAAATTGGAGATGACACGCGCCCCTTCAATATCTATCGTCACCCCATGTAGGCACCCCATAGGAATAATCTTTTGTTGATTCACCATTCTTAGCTAGATCAGGTACCATCGTAGCGTGAGTCTACCCATTCTCTCCCAGGTTTGTTTTGGCAAAATATTTGCATTAGACCCCAAATTCAGGATTACCTGGTCCATCTCGAATTCTACGATTTGTGTAGTTAGTCTCATCTCACAACCCGTTCGCTTCTTACTTTTTCCTACCTTGTGTACTGCACGCTGCTCGGGCAAGGGTTTATTCTGGTGAATACAATTGTCTATAAGTTCTTGTGGCCCCTCTACTGCCTTCTTATCCCGTAGGAGCTTCATGCATGTTTTTAAAAATGATGCTAACAATGAGGGGTCTGTCTCTTGTGTGGTACTGATACCTTCAGACTTCTCCATGTATATACCTTGAGTCCCTAATGTAGAAGCTTCCTCGAAGCTCTCCTTTGCCTCCATAAAAGTCTCCTTTGCCTTATTGAAATTGAATCCAACTTCTTTATCAATAGCCTTGCGTACCCACCCTTATGCTTCTGGATGTTTCCCCTTATCCTCTCTGGTAGCCATACCACTTCATGTAACAATAATGACACTGGGCCCATCTTCGTGAGGCTCTGATCTCATCATTTGGATGTTCTTCATAGGCTGTTGGGTCTAGGTTTTATTTTCTTTCATCTTCATGATAGGCACTGGGAGATCTTCTATGACATGGTAAAACTATCGACAATATTGAAAAGAAGGGTGTGTTGGATTCTGACAACCTCGTGCAAAGTGACCCGGTTCTCCAAAATTGTAATAGATGATCTGGCCACAACCCCTTCCAGCTACTCCTCCTCATCCTCTTCATCGGCCTTAGAACCCTCTGCGCATTGCAGTTGCGCCTTGATCTTGTTGAGGACGAGCCTCTATCTTCATTCTATACATAGGGGTTCTATCCATCATTAATTCATAACTTTGACAATGGCGCTCATCATGACCTACATATTTACAGAAATTGCAAAACAACTACTGGGGAGTCTGCACAAACTTCTTTAGTAGATGACAATTATCTTTTGCATGTTTTCCTATAACATGACAAATAACACACCATGGTACTATTCCCATGCTCATCCTTGCGGTATTTTCTGGCTTCAAGGGGACAAGACCTCCCCCAATACGATAATTATGGTATACTAGGCAATGGTCCTTATTGTGACCATGGACTTTGCATTTCAAGCACCAGATTTCTGCGTGGACCTCGTTTTGGACTTCCTTTCCCTTTTTGAGGCTCTGCAATTCCATATGCAAGCTAGCCAACTGCAACTGAATCTATTGCACCCCAAGATTCGTATCTTGAATCGGTGAGGCTTCCAACCTCATAGAAATGTCTAATGCCTCAGCTTGCATCCCAATTTTATGTTGTGATAGCGAGAATCTCAGATGGGGCAATAGCGAAGCAATATACAAATCCCTATGTTGATCATCCGTGATCTGCATATTAGTCTGCTAGAGAAAACACTTTAACCTATGATCAAAGTCCCATGCAGACTCATTCACCTTCTGCTAGATATCTTTGACCTCTATTACTGATTGTGATTGTGACTTAGGCTTCTTAAATTTGTTGTTTAGTGCTTCCTATTTTTCCTTCAGAGTTGCAATCATATGAGTCAAACAATACTTAATATACCAGCTCAATGCTCTATCTTGTAGTGTTGTAACCAACTACAATTTCTTCAGGACATCGTCTATGATTTGTTGTGACTTCCATACTACATCTGCTACAAACCAAAACTGTTTAGGGTCTTCAATTCCCATACCCTTAAATACATACATCTTCATTGCATTCTCCATGTGAAATAATTGAGGTGGAGGTGGTGGCAGAGGTGTAGGTGTGTGAGGCGGAGGTGGAGTGGAGTGGATGGATGTGGTATTCCTGCGATACCCTGACTTACCATCTGCAGTGCACCTCGCAGTGTTTTTAGAATACTATTTTCTTCATCAGTATTAGACGCTCCCAATAGAGGACTATATTCAACACCTGAATCTAAACTCCTTCTGAACGGTTTTCCACTTCGCATAGTCCTAAACATTAATTCAATGGCATAACCCGTTTCTCACACAATAACATTTTAATCCAAGTCTTCAAGGACTTTAGCTACTTACCTATAGGTCCCTTGAAAACTGACGTTCAAATTCTCTATAACTGACAGACGTATCGATCATGAACTCAGTAATGAATCCTCCTAAAATACTATTGATCCAGTAATCGACAACCCTCGCGATCTTATTTTCCGAAGCTTCCAAATGATTCATCAGTTCTGGAGTCCACACAATAGGGTCATCCAACTTCCATGTACCTTGACTGTCCACCAATTTAGACAACCATTAGTGTAATTCACACAGAAAAGAGTAAAAGAAAAAATTGTGTTCGTTCGTATATAGGTAGATATTCAACCACTCTTCCTTTGATAGGTGCATATTCCTGTTTTATTGGGCTGCAAATTTGTGCAGCTTCCAATCTATCCACTTCTCTATCTCTTCTTAGTTGGAAACCATTTATTCGACATCACACATTCCTCAGATAGATCTCAGTCCCAACAATATAACCATTTTTTGGCTTGAGGAGATCTAGACCTAGGTTCAGAGTAGTTGTGCCAACACACAAAACTCTACATTGTTAGCCCTTTCTGCAACAAAACGCATAGCGCAGGCTATAGTCTCACTTGAGGCAGTATTAGGGGATGACAGAAAAAAGATTTTGCATCCAAAGGTCTATGTGATGTGTTTCTGTCACTTCTATGGATTTCTTCCAACCTACGTGAACCCTAAACCTTAAAACACAGATGTTAAAATAACTTACAAATGACGGATTCTAAATATGTGTCAATTGCTCTAAACATTCATAACATCAGGTTAGCTAACAAATCTACTATTTATGCGCATCTATTAAGTATTTTTCAAGATAAATCTAGTAAATAGTGTGAATACATAGTAAATGCATAAGTAAAGAATAACATATAGATACACATATAGATACACAAGTTCTGCTCCAAAATAGCCTTTTATTATGCTCTGATATTCTGTTACAGACTCTTCCTTCCCTGCACACACAACTGTAGGGGTTCGCGCACTCAGCTGTCGACTTACCAAGGTCTCTGCGCACACAACTGCAGGAGCTTTCCCCTTCACCTAAGTACAAAAAATAGACTCTTCTAACTTAGGTCACTTGCTTACAGATTCATCTATTCATTATTGATTGCCCCTATGACTCTTTATGACTCCTTTATATATCGTCTTCTTTTACAATACCATGGTCTGCCAACCATGGGCGGGTCATAAAACAAATTGAATCCTAACAAACTAAGGGGATTTGACCTTCCTAAAGCCCCTTTGACTCTTATGACCTTTGTGCTCCACTTCTTAAAACACGGAGAAGTTCCAGAATATCTTGCTCTATGAAGTTCCAGGCTGCTTGGTAGAATTCCACTGTGAAGCTTTCTGAACTAGGAGCTTTGTTTTTTGCCATTCCTTTGACAACCTCCTTAACTTCATCTAGCGTAACTGCCCTCATAAGGGTGAGGTTCTAATCCCTTGAGATGAGATTAGGGATATTTTGAGTGATTCTTTGAATGGCCTCCGACCTATCTTGAGCGGGTTCAGAAAAGAGGGATTGGAAGTGGCTAACTACCAGGTCCTCCATTTCCTCATGTTGGACTAGTCTATTCCCTGCTTCATCCTTTAGAGATTAGATCCATTTAAGTTAGCGATGTTGGATCATGGATTTATGGAAGAAATGTGTATTGTGATCCCCTTCACGAAGCCATGTAACTCAGGATTTTTGTTTCCATAATATCTCTTCTTGTTTTCGTCTCCCTTTTAGCGGTTAATTATCCACCCTTCCTCTTCCACTAGTTCCTCGGATCTACCCTAGCTGATGATATTCTGTTGAATTTCCTATAGTTTGTTGGTTAGTTAATGTTGGTCTTTCATGATGTGGCCGAACTCTTCCTGGTTCCATTTATTGATCTTTTTCTTGAGTTCCTTTAGCTTTAGTTGGAAGGTATACATGTAGTTTCTTCCTTGTACTTCACTTCCTTTCCACCAACCTTCCACTTTCGTCATGAGAGTGGAGTCCCTTAGCCAGAAGGATTCAAATATGAAGGGGTGATTCTTAAGTTCCGTTTTTAGATCAAACTCTAGCTAGATTAGCTAGTTGTTCGATCCCATGCATGGGAGGATCGAAGCCTCAAGGAAAATATCCTGACTGATCACCTGCTCCTAGGTCAGGAACCAGTCCAAACATGATGCGATCTGGTGTGTTCCCCCCTTCCCGTTATTCCATGTGTAGGCTCCATTTTCGTTGGTAGGTCCACAAGGTGCAGATCAATGGTCAAGTCTCTAAATGCTTCCATGTCTTCCTCTGTACATCAGATTCCCCCTTTTTCTTGTAATGTTAAAGTCATCTCCTACTATCCATATATCTTCTGGATATACTTTTTAGGTTTTTAAGAAAAAACCCTCTCTCCTAGAATGTGAGGTCCATAAACTCCTGATAGAAGAACCCAATCTCTAGATTCAATGTGGCCAAATATTCCTGAAAGGATTCTTAGGAGGTCGACCCAATCCTCGAAAGTATTTCCACAGGGTTCTAGAGGATAGAAAGGCCTCCAGCACTACCCCTGGCATCTTGGGAAACTACCTCATACTATGGCTTGAAACTCTTCATAATATCCTTTAACTTTGCTTCCATGATTTAGTTTCTTGGATCACCATGACACTGGGTTTGTCTCTTTTGAGCTCGTCCTTCAAATATATTTGTTTGCCTCTATTGTTGAGGCCTCGTACATTCTAGGAAGTAATAATCATTTAGGAGGTTTGTTAAGTTGGTGGAGGACCACCAACAACGACATGACCCTTCCTGAGTTCACCAACATTTCACCTATCATCTGTATAGATTCATTCAGGTTCTTTCTCCCACATTTCTTTCCTCCTTTTCCATGAGGTTCTGTTTCCATACCTTGGTTTATTTGAGATCCTAGTTGTTTAGGTTGATCTGAAGCTATCTACTCTTGTTTAGATTTATATTGTCGAAAGGTCTCTTTATATAGTTGTTTATGATCCTCCATCATGAATCATTCATCTAAGTGCCTCCGTTCATTCAACAGTCGTCACATGACTTGTTCTTCGGTACTTAGATCCTCCTTTGGCTATCAATCTCCATGTTAGCTTGGTTTATTGGCTGCGTAGATATTTATTTGTCTTGTGGTTCCTCTTTTGCCTTTCTTTTCGTATTATTCCTTCCTTTCTGCAGAGGTGGGTGGGTTTATGGGCCTGGAGAGGCAGTTTGCACATCCATGACATCTTCCTTCTCCTGAAGGACATCGTATATGTTATTGTTCCACAAGTCTTTGCTTGGTGTCAGCTGAGGCGGGGTTTGTGAGTTCTTCTGATTTCATTTTTTCCTTTGAAATTCCTAAAAACCCTCTGTATCCTCTTGCAGTTTGGCCTGACCATTGGCGTTAAGATTCCCTTGGGGTTCGAATTAGTTCAACGGGCACTCACAAAATATATGCCCATACTCATGGCACCTTGGACATCTGAAGGGAATATGCTTGTAGTCAAGGGGATGTTGCCATACCTTGTCATGATACTTTAGCTCATTGAATTCAGGAAGAGGCTCTATTATATTCATGTAAACATAGATCCTAGCATAGGAGTGTACCTACCCCATCGTGTGGAGTCTGCAACCTGAACAAAGCTTCCAATGGAGTTCCCAATTCCTTCCTGGATGTCTGGGTCCCATAAGTCTACTGGCATGGAAAATAACCTGAACCATATCGATGCTACCAGGAATTTCTCCTGGTCAGGGTTGTAGCACTCTTCCTAGTGCCACATGAAGAGACCCCCATTATTGAAGAAGTAAGGTGTGTTTTCGAAAACCATTTCCTTATCCTCTAGGCTAGTGAAAATTACTATAAAGAAACATATAACCCCTAGCTTTAGCTATATATGGCCTTTTGGTTGCCATTTGTGCTGAATCCACTTTACCATGTCCTTCGAAGTTGGCCAAGTCGTGATGAATTTACAAATTAATGCATGGTCCTTCATGTACTTCCTGTAGGTCTCCAGTTTGTTGCTAGGTATTACGAATCTTAGCTTTTTAACCACTTGCGATAGGCATTAACCTCGTATGCGAGCTTGCCATTGGGCGCTGAGAACTGGAGGACCTTTCCCATTTATGTTCTGGTTCCCATCATCCACCATGCCTTGAGTAATTATTTCTCCAACCACAATATTCTGGTAGGAGGGGATCTATCCCCTCCTAGAAGTTGTACTCAATCATTTTGTCAGTGTGTCAGGTTGTAGTGTGTGTAGGTGAGAAGGAGCAACACCGCCAATGTGATTTAGTTGCAGGGAGGTTAGGGTTTTCCTTCAGTTACCCTAACAGAGAGCACATTAGGGCTTCAATGATAATTTCTTCACTGATTTTCATGTGGATTTTGAAAAGCGTCAACCTTTTTTTATCTTTTCTTATTGGGGCATATTTTTGACGCTTTAATTTTTTTTTATGTATAAAAAGTATGCACTTTTTTTTAAATATTTGTTACTTAACAATTTAAATTAAGAAAAAAAACAAATATTAAATAATTGTAAAAAAAAATCAAAAAAAAAAGTGAAAAAAAACCACATAAACGATGAAATTCAAACATTAGAAAAAAAAACAAAAAATATTAAAAAAGACGAATATATATATATATAAAAATATATATAAATATATATAAACACATTAAAAAATAATAAATAAAATCTGTCTGCCACCCCCACCAAGTGGCCAAGGGGTCGCGAGTCAAGGTGAGCATGATTCCTAGAATCACCCTCTAGCATAAATAAAATTGGTCTGCTACCCCCACCCAGCGGCCAAGGGGTCAACGGTCAGGGTGAGTGTGATTCCTAGAATCACCCTCTATCCCCCAGCACGGTGGAGGGTGATTCTAGGTTTCACCCACAATGCCCTCTCGCCCCCACCACGATGGAGGGTGATTCAAGGAATCACCCTCTAACCTCGGCACGAAAGAGGGTGATTCTTCACCCTTTAGCCCCTAACATGGTGGAGGGTGATTCTAGGAATCACCCATAGTGCCCTCTTGCCACCACCATGAGAGAGGGATCACCATCTGGCCTTGGCAAGACGAATGGTGATTCTAGGAATCATTGTATCACCTAGGAATGACAGAGGGTGATTCTCAGAATCACCCTCTACCCCCTAACATGTGAGAGGGTGATTCTTAGAATCACACTCTAGCCCTAACACGATAAAGGGTGATTCTGGGAAACACCCTCTAGCCCCCAACACAGAGGAGGCTGATTCAAGGAATCACCCACAATGCCCTCTCGCCACTAACACAATGCAGGGTGATTCCCGAAATCACCCTTTGGCCCCAACATTATGGAGAGTGATTATGGGAATCACCCTCTTGGCCCGACATGATGAAGGGTGATTCCTGGAATCATGCTCTAGCCTCGAGCATGGTGGAGGGTGATTCTCAGAATCACCCTCTTTCCCCCATCACAACAAAGGGTGATTCCCAGAATTGAGTGATCCTCAGAATCACCCTCTAGCTCCCAACACCGTGGAGGGTGATTCCGAGAATCACACGTAATGCCCTCTTTCCACCAACATGATGGAGGGTGATTCCTTGAATCACCCTCTGGCCCCAACATGGCGGAAGGAGATTCCGAGAATCACCCTTTGGCCTCGACATGGCGGAGGGTGATTCCCAGAATCACCTTTTGGCACCCAACATGGTGGAGGTGGTTCCAGGAATTGGCCTTCCACCCCCACCCAATGAACAAGGGGTCATGGGCTAAGGCTCTTACCCTGACCTGTAGCCCCTTGGCCATTGGGAGGGGGTGCCCACCCCTGCCCTACATCGCAGCCCCTTGGCGGTTGGGCGGGGCTGGTAGGTCGATTATATATATATCATCTATATATAATATATATATTATATATATATATATATAATATATATATATATATATATATATAATATATATATTGTTTCTCCTTATTTTTCTATGTTTGAATTTTTATCATTTTATCGGTTTATTATTTTTTTATTTTTTTATGTTTATTTTCAATTTCCCTGTTTTTATTTTATTTTTTACTTATTTTTATTATTTTATTTTTGTTTTGTTTTTTAATTTTATTGTTTGAATTGTTTATTTTTCATTATAGGGGTTGTGTCGATATTTGACTATCAATTCGACCCCAATATGTGTCAATTTGATAGTTGATTGTTCAATTTTCGTTACAATGAATCAAGTTCGTCTCGATTATATGTTAATTTGATGGTTGATTTTTAAGTTTCAACTGCAATGGGTCAAACATGCCCCCACTATGTGTCAATTTGATGGTTGATTTTTAAGTTTTCGTTGCAATGTGCCAAATTGTTTTAGGCTAGGATTTTAAAAGAACTATATTTTTAGAATTTGGTATAATGAATTTTTGATTTAGGTGTTTATATTTAAGGTTTAATTTAGTCATAATATTTGATCTCGAAATATGTTGAAAATATAAGGTTTGTTACAGTGATGATATTTGTTTTTATTTCCATGGCTGAAAAATGTTGAAATTATAAGGTTTTTTGGAGTTGTGATATTTTATCTTTAACGCCATGGTTGAAAAATGTCAAAATTATAATGTTTTTCAGAGTCATAACACCATGTTTGAAAATTGTTGGAAATTTTAGGTCTCTTCGATATATGATATTTTATCTTCAATGTATTGCTGAAAACTATTGGAATTTTAATGATTTTTGGAATTGTGGTATTTTATTTTTAATGCGGAAAAAAAAGGTTGATGCAAACATCAACACTTTTTGATTTCAAGATTTTTTTTGCGCAAAAAAAATAGTTTTTACTGTCAATTTTAAAAAATGTTGAAAAATTCCAAAAAAAATGTCATTCCAACACATGCACTTTTTGTTTTTAGGTTGTTTTTCATGTTTTTTTTGGGTTTTTTGGCTAAATTTCTCATTTTGAGGGCACATTTCTCATTTCATCGGTTACTTTTTTAATTCCAAGGTCACATTAGAAGTCTAAGAGTCATGAGGAATTTCAAGAGATATGAGGATATGAAAAGTCATTCCTCTTGTTATAAAAGAAGCCTCATTATTCAGAGAAAGGACATTTCACCTTGCCTTCTCCAACTAGGCATTAGAGAGAAAGATAGTTCTTTTGGAGAGCTAGTAGTGGCTCAATGCTCGACTATTGGAGCTAGTGGTGTTTTATTATATCAATGTATCTTGGAACTTTTTCTTAATATTTGAAGCTCATTGAGCCAACACATTTTCATGCGTATATCGTGAATGTTTTAAGACTTCTTTGGACGTTTGCGATATATGTTGCCATTCATATGTACTAAAGAAATTGAACTATTTCATTGGCTTTGGTGCTCATCTTATTGAATATGTGTTGTACTTGCTTTAGTGATCGTTGCGTCTATGTGAACTATTTCGCTTGATGGTTAATGATTCTTTCATATGTATGTGTGTGTGTCTTTATTAGAATAGTACTATTACTTTTCTCCTAAGGACTTGCTTTTGTTTCCTTCTAGTGAAAGAACCTTGATACATTTGCAGTTGAACACTTCATAAGACATACTTACTTGCTCATTCAAAAGTACATGTGCATTGCTCTCTTATGCTAATTATTGCAGCCAAGGAAATTTTTTAAATACATGGCTGTTAGACCACATTTCTAGATGGGGCTCCTATAGAAAACGAAGTGAGGTTTGATTGGGACTTCATATTGGGGAGAACCTCTGTATGTTGGCAGGATCCAACACCATCAACAACAAGTTAATTGAATTCTTACGCTTTCATGTTAAAGGCAAAAGTCAAATCTTATTGGTTGCCAAGATCAACTAATTATAAGTGATTGCGAGTTCATTCATGTTGCATCTTGGACAATAAATGATAGCTATAAGTCTATTCTTCTGAATCTAGAAGATGGAAAGAGTCAAAGTCAAGTGGTTCATGATGTTGTTGTAAGAAAACTAACATATGAGGATACAGATGCAAAAGAAGAGATAGTTAACATTTATAGAAAAACCACAAACATTGATTAATTATCTCGTAGATTTATGTTCAAATGAAGGAGATTGGATTTTTTATTTGTTCTTAGGCTCATATAAGTTTCTTGATATAAAATTGAATTTCAATATTTTATTTTTTTAATTTTTATGTGTTTATACTAATTTACTTAATTATTCCTTTTGTACTTAATGATTAGATACAACACTAGCATGTTGCCTATAAAAAGGAAGAAATTGCATAGCAGTTGAAAAGGACTCACTACAATGTAGTTTTATTCAACAAAGAATTAATGTTATTCAAGCTTTTCTAGATGCAATGCAAGAAGTTGGTTTGAGGAAAGAGGATTTTAATGAATCATGTGTGACAAAACAAACAGAGGAAGCTTAGCCACCATTAGATGGAATGACTGGAAAGGGATACTTTGAGAGATTTGCAGACATCAAAGATTCAACAAAAGAGAAAAATGACTAAACTGAAGCACAGCATACTATGAAAGAAGACAATAATGAAGCTCTAGAAGATGATGAAAATGAATTATATGATATTGTTGATTAAATTTAAGTTATGCTTACAAATCAAGCTCAATTTTGAGAACTATTCGTTAGTTATACTTGTAATGTTTTGACTTTGAGACTTTATGATAAGAATAAGTATTCAATTATTGTTATTATATGTTTAATATTTTTATTATCTGATTTTCACTTAATTTTTATGTGAATTATAATTTTTTGAAAAAAACTATGAATATTATTATTTTTTGACATAAAATTCATAAAAATGTTAAAGTTTTAAACATTTTTTTGTTAAAATTTGTCCATAAAATCATTTATTTGACATGTCCATTTTAGCAAAAAGAAGTCCCAAAATTTGTATCTTTAGATTTATATATATATATATATATTATATAATATATATAATGTGTATTTTTTGTCAAATGTTTAAAATTATTATTATTTTTTAGTGACAATCCTTTGATGTATATTGAAATATTAATTAATGATATAAAATATATAAAAAATCCTACCTTTAAAATGTTGAACTTTTTTTTTAAACTATATAAACAAAACGAAGATTTTATTACAAAAAAAAAATTGAAAAGAAAAACAAAAAAACACAAACTTGAAAAACACTTAAAAAAAAACATTTCAAGGAAAAAGAAGAAGTTGCTTCAAATTTTTTTAAATAACTAACATTTACATTTTTTTTAATCCATATTTAATACATTATAAAATTTAAAGTGTAAAAAATAAGCTCCCTCAAAAAAAAGGGTTGATGCGCCATCAACACTTTTTGAAATCATCTTGAAAATAATTAACATTTAAAAAAATGTTCATACTTGATACATAAGAAAAATTAAAGTGTCAAAATATGCTAAAAAAGGGTTTATTCTAAATTAACGCTTTTCAAAATTGTATGATTTTTACAACTTGTAAAAAAGTGAGAACTCGGTACAGTTCTTGGTAAGTTGGTAACTTTGTTTACAATATTTGTTTCTTATTAAATTTTAACCGCAAATCTGAAATTTGTTTCCAGAGCCAAAGTAAGGACCATAATTTTGCGTGCTTATAGGAAAAGTCATGGTAAGTTTCGTCAGTTATGGGGAGGTCGCGGGGTCAGGCCCGGGGTCCTTCCCATCTTGGCATGCCATCGTAACAATATAACTTAGCCATCGTTAAATACAAGGAAATGATTAGGCAAATTAGTCAAGGTTGTTTATGTGCCATTCGTTGGTTATGGGTTCGAATCCTGCTAAACCTATTTTTGGGTTTAATTTGCCCATTTTTAAACTTTAAAGAGGAGTTTGGATCATCACAATTAAGAATCAAGTCAATGGTATGTTGTTGGCCTAGTTACTTGGAAGTCAACATTTCTATCCTCACTTTGGTTGATTAGGAACAAATTTTGGAACCTTCTTTAGCTGCAGCCTTGAAATCTTCTTAGCATTTCAAGCGCTGCCACTCTGATTGGCCCATGTCAAGTCTACCACATAACCTACCAAATCCAAACACTGTCACATGTCCTGATAGGCACGTCATGCTGACTCATGCCACATTTTATGCTGATCGCGATGCCATGTCAAACCAACTCAGTGTCGAATCCCCTACCAACTGTTTTTCCACATCAACATATAAACCTTCCTTGTCAGCATCTGTATAGTGCCACGTGGCATCTCCAAGTGTTTCCATGTGGCATCTCCAAGTGTTGCCACATGGCAACCTTGCCATTATTTTTACCTGTAACGCCCTACCCATATTTACCCACTTTTACAAGTTCTTTAGGGTAAATGTGAGCTTAGTGATACTATGACATGACCTGAAGTCCAAGTTCTAGTGATGGAAGGGGGGTCTACAATCTGACAACTTATTGACCTCCCTCGGGGACTTAAGATCACTTAGGAGGCTTCCAACCACCCTAGATGATCAATCCCTGAGCTGAAACTATTTTTCATTGAAGAAACTCCCCAACCGCACCCATAACAATGCATGCATGTGGTTGGGAGGCTATAACTGCATGCACAAGAAGGGATACCAATAGTTATGACCCAAAATCCTTTGTTCATAACATGCGATCATGAGATCTATGCCACTTTTCTAGCCTAGCCTCTAGACCACTTCTTATAACTCCGTGTAATTTTCCAAAATCATAAATCACATGATAACGAGGCTAACCAGTCAAAAAATGAACAAGATCCTAACCAAAACATGCCTAGTAGTTGATAAACATTTTGTCAAAAACATGATGAACATGAAAGCTACATGTCATGAATGCATATATGATCGTAAACTTTTGAACTTCATCTAGGAATCACCAAGAAGGATCAATGCCCTCTCAAGCTATTGTTGATGTAAAGATGATCTGAGGTTGTCATTGACGTCAACCCAAGCAGCACTAGGGGCTACCCTAATATTTCAAGGGACTTTTGACTTGACAACTTACTCTATTTTGAGTCAAGGATCTTCTAGATGGATTCTACTTGTCGAGATTCTTTCGTTGATATATGGCACTCCAAGTAATTCTTCATGGTTTGAGAGATATTCATGGTTGAAGTTAGTAACCCCAGTTAGTGGGCTAAACCCTATGGGGTTGTGGCATGGAACTCATAATTGGTTTTGGTCATTGAATAGTCAATAATTAATAATTTTTTAAGCTCCTAAAATCCCTCCAACATTCTCTATAGAAGCCCCTCTCAACTCTATAAAAAGAAATCTCATATATCCTCCAAATGAAGTGATCGTGGCATTTTCACTATAACTTCATTTTTGCGAAGTCTTAGATTTTGAAATGAAAACCCATTTTATTCGCAATCCTAATGAACATCATGACTGAATTTCAGATCTTGGTTCACTATATTTTGGGATATATGATATGTGGAAGTTAGGGTTTTTGCAGGCTCCCGAATTTCATCTCAAAGAAGTGACCTTGGGAAAATCGTCATAACTCTCTCTATGAGAAGAGGATTGGAATTATGTAAAAAGTTGCAGATAGTGCACTGGTTGTAGTTTTATGTGTATCAATTTCAGAGTCTAAGGAGGAAACAGTGACACATGGCACATTGTACAAATTTTCTCTAATGAACTAGTCCAAAATTAGGTCATTGTGAGAGATTGGGCATAACTTTGCCTTGAAGGATCCAAATTGGGTTAGACCTGTGGCATTGGAAAGAAGACTTAGAGGGATACTATAGAACTGAAGATCACATATTGGGATTTGAAATCATAGAGATACATTAGATTAAATATCGGGCTCCTAAAAGTCAAGAAAAACTAGATCAAGTGTTGTCAAGGGGTGCAAAGGACCAAACTTTCTAGGGCAGCAAAGAGCAAGGTGCAACAGAGGTAAGCTACAGGTAAGTATCTTCTATATATGTATGTTCATCTCTTAATTTCATTAGGTTCTTTGTATTATAATCTTTTGTTTTTGTTTAGCACTGACATATGCTCTACAGGATGAGGTAAGTTTTGCTATTATCATGTCATGGGTATTTCCTTGAAGACCTTTTGCAGGTATTATATATTCATCAAGAGAAGACTCAATGCATAATGTAATGTTCTAAAGAGTGAGAAAGGGTAGCATGACAAGAGCAACAATCAAGGTGTAGACGAACAGTAAGAAGCTCACCACATGAAGTTTTCAAGTGGGACGCACTGAATACAATCATTGTACAGAGTCATTGTAAAAGCATCATTGTAAAAGTTGTACAAGTGTTTATCTGCCAAGAGTTGAAGAGGCAGTGTCAGAAGGTCTAGGATCATCATTAGGTGGTTGTGTCATGGTTGGGGTTATGGTCTAGTGTGTCTTCTTCTTCTACATCATTCTATATCATTGTAAAGTGAACTGTTTTCCCTGGTATGAGAGTCCATTCTTCTTTTATTCTTCTATAGGGTGGTAGGGTGGTGCTAGGCTGGTGCATGAAGTCACCAACAGGTTCAAGCCTGTGAAAACTTCAGGGTGGTAGGGTGGTGCTAGGGTGAGTTATAGCTCATTGGGTGTTGGGGCATCCGTTCAGTTAATTACTGAATAATCTCAGGCGTTGGAGCGTCCATCTAGTGGGAGTTGGAGAATAATTATTTTCTAGAATTCTAGGAAGTTGTTGCTTCCATTTCAGTTGGGGCTGAAGATTAAAGAATTTATTAGAAAAGCGTTCGGTAGTTTTTGAACTGGAGGGGGTTTTCCACCTAAAATCTTTGTGCCTCTGATCCAGATTTAAACAGGAACGCAACCAATTACAGAGATAACCATATACACAAATATGCAGCGGAAATAATACTTCATTTCATTAATGGAAAATACTGAAATATGCTTACAATCAGAAATGGAAATAAACTAGCTAGGGCGATGGTAGCTATCTCTGAGAAGAGATGTGTGGGCTACATGCCTCTGAACTGTAAAGGCTACATTGTGGCGGACAATCTGTCCTTTTACAAAATGTGACTTGGTACTTATAGTATTTTTCAGTTACAATACCACGGGTCGATTCCATGGGTGAATGAATACCATGGGTGGATTTTACAATACCATGGGCGGATGCCATTTACAATACCATGGGTAAATTCCATGGGTGAATGAATACCATGGGTGGATTTACAATACCATGGGTGGATGCCATTTACAATACCATGGGTAAATTCCATGGGTTGATGAATAATATGGGTGGATGAGTACCATGGGTTGATGCCATTTTCCATTCGGATCAGCCTCCTATATTCTTTTATTTACAGTTATTACTGCATAAACATTAATAATAATTGAATATTAACTAATGCTCTGAAAATATTTTAAAAGTGCTAATGGCTAAGGAATACTGATTCACCCCCCTCCCCTCTCAGTATTTTCCAACAGCTATGTGCAACAACACTTGTTAGCCCATACATCCATTAACCATTCATTAAACTATCAAATCATGAAAGAGATCCATAGATAGAGCACATCATAAAATCATGTTTATAAATAACACATAACGAGAATATAAACCGTGATAAATCAACCATAAAATCCACATAATAACAAGTACTGGTGCTAATAAACCACAATAGGAAAATAACTCATATTAACATAAGAAAATCCAACAAAGTCGGGACTTCTATGTACCACCTGACCATAGATTGGGCTGAACCAAATATTTCTTTCAACCAATCACCATAGTGCCATATTCCAAGCATGAATATGGGATCTCATGGGATTAAGCAAGACATAACCAAACATGGAATCTAGAGGTTAAACCACCTCCACCCTCAAGCTACCATGATCTCACCTAAACCGGTCCCAAGATGACAAAAACAAACCAAGCTTGGATTCCTCAGAATTCCTTCACCATACTCTGAAGAATTTTCTAGTCTCCACCCACCTATCGAGGGCTTCCTAGATAAAACCATCTCTACCCCCAACCCTTGGGATTTTCTTGAGATGACCTCACCTGGTTCCAAAACCTTATGTAAATCCAAATTCAACCAAGAATGAATCCCATCACACCATGGCTATCCAGAAAATGGAAAGACAAGGCTAAAACCACTGTCAAGCTAAGCAAAACCCATGTCAATGACAACAAATGAACCAAATAAATAAATGCATGTACCGTGCATTTACATCCCAACATGGAAATCACACATGCAACCTATTACCTGAAATATCTTCCTGCTGAAGCTGTTGATCCAACCCTTACTTTCCTTTGCTTGTCCTCTTCCTTCCTTCCTTGTTTGTTTGCCTTTCTCCAAATCCAAGTGAATGCTAAAGTTCTCCAAGGATGCTCTAAGTGTGCAAGAATATGTGAGAATGAGAGGGTGTTCAACTAAAAAACTATCAAAAGCTAGCAACTAATTCTCTGATGTCTTTTTATCTTTGAGGTCTCCTTTTTCTCCATTTTCCTTCATTTTTCCTCTAATTTCCTTGCATACAAATTTGTGTCTCTTCATCTCCCTCCTATTTTCCTTTATTTTCATATTTAAATGTCAATTATTGCCTCTTTGCCTTTGCCAATGCCTTTTCCAACTTCCATAGCCATTAATAAACCACAAGTGATGCCCACTAAAGTGTTTTCCCAACATTTAGCTTAGACTTTCGTCTTACTTTTCCTTTATTATCCTTTATTACATGAAACTTTAACTTGAGGCTGTTACAAACCCCTCCCCCTTAGGCAAACACTGTCCTCAATGTTCTATGACCAACAAACCGCTGAAAGCAAAACATACCACCTATGGAGTTTTATAACATAACTTGATGGATTATTTACAATGACATCCAACTGAAAGAAAAATAAACATACAACTTCTTGGAGCTTTATAACAGAACTCATTGCGTATTTTCAGTGTTCTATGACACCTATGACCAACAAACTACTGAAAACAAAACATACTACCTATGGAGTTTTATAACATAACTTGATGGATTATTTACAATGAAATCCAACTGAAAGAAAAATAAACATAACACTTATTGGAGCTTTATAACACAACTCATTGTGGTATTTACAACCATATCTATATATATATATAATATATATAATATATATATAAATATATATATATATCTTGGATTAAGGGGTCTTGACCTAGGTTCAAAGTTAGTTGTGTCAACCAACAAATCCCTACATTGTTGGCCATTTCGGCAGCAACCTGCGTAGCGCAAGCCACAGTCTTAGGTGTTCTATGACACCTATGACCAACAAACCGTTGAAAACAAAACATAATACCTATATAGTTTTATAACATAAATCGATGGATTATTTACAATGACATCCAACTGAAAGAAAAATAAACATACAACTTATTAGAGCTTTATAACACAACTCATTACGGTATTTTCGGTATTCTATGGCACCTATGACCAACAACCCACTGAAAACAAAACATACTGCCTATGGAGTTTTATAATATAACTCGATGAATTATTTACAATGACATCCAACTGAAAGAAAAATAAACATAACACTTATTGGAGATTTATAACACAACTCATTGTGATATATATATATGTTGGATTAAGGGGTCCTGACCTAGGTTCGAAGTTAGTTGCACCAACCAACAAAGCCCTACACTGCTGGCCCTTTCGGTAGCAACATGTGTAGCGCAGACCACAGTCTCACCCGAAGCAGTATTGGGGGATGCAAGAACCAATTTTCTGCATCCAGAGACAAGTGTGATGTCTTTCAGTGCCTTAGATTTGCTTCTGCGAAGATCTAACCTTTCGAAAAACTTCTAATTCAGCCCTAGGTACCTTCAATTCTTCGCGGGACCAACCAATTTGATTAATGAGGCCCTAACAAGATATGTTTGCTACTTCCACACAATTGAACGGGTCTTCTAGGGCTTTTGAGATCTAGATCTGCTGTTGCGCATGCATATATTTTGTCAGACCAGGCAGTAACTCCTAAAAAACAATTCATTGATATTCATTCAGGTTGGTCTTTATTATATACATGAGGGAGAGAATGTTAATTTCATCTCTCGGTGACTATTCATATTATCTATTATTTATTTACATTAATTTCAGTTATTCACCCAATCCTAATGATTAGGTGTCAACATTCCCCCCCTTAATCTAAAGGGATTTTGGTGAGTCCAAGCATCGTTCTGAATCTTTCAAGATTTTCTCTTCCAAGTGCTTTGGTGAAGATGTCTGCAATTTGCTCATTAGTGGAACAATGATGAAGATGGATTGTTTTGGCCTCAACATGATGTTGAATCAGATGATATTTAGTATTGATGTGCTTCGTTCGCTCATGGAACTTTGGTTTCTTGGCCAATTTTATTCTTGAGGTATTGTCAATCATGAGTGGAGTTGATTGTATTTGTTTTACCAACAAATCTTCAAGAATTTTCCTGAGCCACACAATTTCTTTTGTTGCCTCAACTACTGCCACATATTCTGCTTCTGTTGTAGAATATGTTGGAACTGATTGTTTTTGTCATCTCCAGGAGACTCATAACATATTCTAAAGTAGATACCCCAGTTTCTTTGTCTCCATCGAAGTCTGAATCAGAGTATCCAATCAAGTTGAAGTCGTCCACCTGTGTATACTTGATTCCAAAGTCTTGAGTTTCCTTCAAGTACGTTAGAACTCATTTTGCAGCAGACCAATGTCCCTCACAAGGCTTTTGCATAAACCTGGAGAGGATTCCAAAAACAAACGAAATGTCTAGTCTGGTAGTAGTTAGGTAGTTGAGACTTCCTACAAGCTATCTATACTTTGTTGCATCCTCAAATTCTTTTCCTCCAATGGATGTGAGCTTTAAGTTTTGTTCCATTGGAGTAGTAAGAGGATTGCATTCTGTCATGCCAAACATATTCAACAGATCTCCAATGTACTTCTTTTGAGAAAGGAATATGGACTTCAGATGTTGAGTTACTTCAATACCAAGATAGTAATGAACATAGCCCAAATCAGTCATTTCAAAACCTTTCCTCAATTCCTTCTTTATGGATGCAATGTAGCTTTCATTGTTCCCTGTCATCAAAAGATCATCTACATATACCACAAGATATACAACTGTTTTGCCAACTTTCTTGACAAATAAAGCTGCATCATGAAGATCATAATGTTTGAAATTGAGTTTCAGAAGATGCTCAGTTAGTTTTTCATAGCAGGCTCGCGGTGCTTGTTTGAGGCCATAACTGTATTTCACAAGTTTGCATACTTTATGTTCATGTCCTTTCATAGCAAATCCTTCATGATGGGACATAAAAACATTCTCTTTTAGGTCTCCATTCAAGAAAGTAGTTTTTACATCCATTTGATGGACTTTCCAACCGTTCTGAGCTGCTAGGGCAAAGAGTGTTCGGATGGTAGCCCATTTTGTTGTGGGGGAAAAAGTTTCCTCATAATCAACCCTTTCCTTCTGTACAAAACCTTTTTCCATAAGCCTGGATTTGTGCTTGTCAAGTGAGCCATCAGCTTTATACTTGTTCTTGTAGACCCACTTGCAACGAATTGGTTTGGTTCCTAATGGAGGATCAACCAGCTTCCAAGTGTCATTCTTTACCAGGGCATCATACTCCTTTTGCATCGCTTCTTTACATTCATCATGAGAAGCAGCTTCTTTGAAGGAAGTTGGTTTGAAATCTGTAGACAAATTCAATTCAAAATCATAAGAAACATCCATATCAACAAGTGAATCAGAGTCATCTACATCGCCTCCATTTTTCCGGTTTGAATTTCTAGTTCCTGTCTTTCCAACCTCATCAGGATGAACACTTTCAAGTGTCTTTGTCAGCCACTTTGGGGGACCTTTCTCAGATGGTCCAGGCTGCTTCGTTGATTGAGTGGGATTGAATCAAGATTGAGTCTCCTAATTATATCAATCGCATCACTTAAAGTATCATCCATTGTTGGAGTTTCATGTGGGAGAGAGAGTGCTTTAGAAGAAGATTCCACAGGTTGATCCAGTATAGGAATCCCCCCTTCAAGATGTGGATCTGATTATCAAATTCTTGAAATGTTTTTTCATTTGCAAATCTATCCAGGTGATCAAGTTGTCGCTCAACAACATTGTGAGTTTTGGATGTTTCAAGAAAGATTACATCTCTAGATACAACAAACTTTTTATTGACTTCATCATAGAGACAGTATACTTTTGAGGTGTTTGAATACCCCAGGAAGATACACTTATGACTTCTTCCACCAAGTTTGTTTCTATGTACCTTTGGTATCAAGGCATAACAGGTGGAACCAAAGACCCTGAGATGCTTTACCAAATGAATGTGCCCATACCACATTTCATAGGGAGTCTTGTTTCTTATAGCATTAGATGGACATCTATTATTTATATATACAACACATATAACTGCATCATCACAAAACATCAATTTTACATTTTTGAAAAACATCATGGAGCGCACCATATTTAAGATCGTCCTGTTCATTCTTTCAGCTACACTGTTCTGTTGGGGATTATAAGGCACAGTTGTTTGATGTTTGATCCCATGTTGGTGAAGATAGTTTTCAAATTCATTTGAAGTATATTCTTTTCCATTATCAGTGCAAATAGAGCCATTCCATTTTATAATTATTTATGCTCTTATGGATAAATACTATTTTTCTCCTTTATTTTTAATAAATCGATGATTATTATGCATGATTTTACCAATGATGGTTTATTAATCGATTTGTTGTAACATCACTCATGATTTTAGCCTCCAAGATCTTTTCCAGATTGCAAATTTGATCTCCAACTCGCAATTAAATATTCCAACTCAGAAATTCGTTGGAATAAGAAGTGACGGTTTTGCATTGGACGTTTTGGACAAAAGAAGGAGATCTGGAAAATATGAAACATGGGTTTTATCCAGAACAGACTGAATTAGTTTTTGTAATGGGCAATTTTCCACAATTTGGTTTGTATTAAGAGAAACGGAAGGTTCTTCGAAGACGATTTTCTTAGATTTGTTGTTGCGGCCATTTTCCAAATTCTTCCAGTTGCAATACCAAATTTGGCTTGTTCCTACTGAATGTTGATGGAAAGATATTTTAGATATGATCTTGTTGATCAATTTGTTTTGTATAATCCAAATTTGTAATGGAAATCATTTTGTAATTAGCTTTGATGTAACTTCCCTTTGGTCTCTGTATATTTAAATGAAAACAAAGATCAAAGGAAGGGGGGAGAATAGAGAGGAGGAAACTTCTCGTCTTTTTACTTCAATTGTAATTTTAATATACAAAGCGTGATTTTGAAGGACACATCGTGCTGTAACTACATTTGGATCTAATGAATAATACATAATTTGTGTTGTTGTTCATTGGCGATATTTTGAAGTAATTAAGCAATAATCACTGGCAGCTTGGGCCCGATCACTAGTGGATTTCATTGTTGTTCCCTGTGTTATATATTTTTTTCCACAGAAAAAATAAATCAAACCTTCTATTAAAAAATAGGGTTACAAAGCATATGCAAGCATTACGAAGAGACTGTAATCCACCATAAAAGGGGAGAAAATCTTAGCCGGCTGTCAAAACCTGATCACTGAATAAACACACTCAGCAAGCCAATCCATGAATGGCGACTCCTCCAGACTACATGCGCTTTCCAAGATTAGAATCACACTAGGAAAAAAGCGCAGCAAGATAAAAGATAACACGGACCTCAAGAATCCACAGTGAACACTTGAAGGATTCTCGAATGACAGAAAAAAATGAGGAAAAAATAGCTTCCCAGGCCTCCACGATTAACGAAACTAGCCCAGAAAACCAGGAGAAGATCTACAGAAAGAAATGGAAGCGATGAACAAGATGAACCACAACAAAATATATACAAAAACAAAGAAACGGTTTCTGGAGGAACAAAATTAAACGAAGATGGGTTGTTCAACAGATCAAACCACCCCATTTTCATCCTCTGAAACAAACCACGATCCCATATCAAGCTCAACACCTGCTTTGGAAAGGCGGTCCACATCGAAATTCCTTTCCTGGAAGATATGACTGAGAGAGATCTCCAAGAACTGACTCCTGAGGCAAGAAACTTCTTTAAGCAGGGGTGTCATAATGAGATTGCTGCATCGTTGAGCCCCATTAAACCAATTCACCGCATTCATTGAGTCCCCGAATATCTGAACTTCTCTCACATTTCTAAGAATAAGCCAACCGAGAAGGAGATGTAAGGCTTTTAATTCAGCAAAATTATTGGAGCCCTATCCCAAACCAATGGAAGCTTTAACAACCTTTTCCTTTGATAAGTGAATAATCAAGCCTGCTCTGCATCGACCATTGATGTCCGAGGCCCCGTCAAAGTAAGCCCACGGCATAGAATATCTGATAAATTCTTGACAAACAGCTCTGGAAGTAGAAGAAGCTTGAGGAACAATAATACTTTCATAAATAGCAACTCCTTCTGCTGCAAGTCTTCCAATAGGGAAAAACGAATCCTTAAAGATAACTTGATTCATAGCTAGCCATGTCCCCCAGGTAATGAGTAACAGAATGGTTCTTTCTCTGTCATTTGAAGATTCAGACCACCACCTCTGCCAAGCATCTAAGAGCCCCTGCCCTTCCCACCTTAAAGGAACATTTATCAATCTTAAAATTTCATCCCATAGGCTGGAATTAAAGGGGCAATAAAGAAACAGATGCTGAACTGTTTCAATGTTGTCTTTACAGAGGGGGCACCTGCCGGGACCAATCCTTCCTCTTCTTTGAAGAAAATCCCAGGTAGGAACTTTCTGAAGCAGGACACACCAAAAGAACAATCTTGATTTATCTGGCCCTTTTAACTTCCATAACAACTTTGCCCACCTGGCCAGATTCTCCCATCCATTTTGAGACATCATCCATTTGTACCCCGACTTTGGAGAATAAATACCATTCTGGGCATAGACCCATTTAAGCTCATCCAGAGAATCAGAGAGCTTGACAGAGGAATTGAGAAGGTCCCTTTTATAAAAGTCCCATTCCTCCAGCCATTCATCATTCAAATTTAAATCTCTTCCTTGAAACCACCCTTGACTCCAGATGGTGGAAGCCCAAGGATCAACCACCTGATTTAATGTGTGAAGACCCCTTTCTTTTAAGACCGAAACCAACCCTTGAGATAGAGAAAATATCTCTGAACAACCTATCTAGGGATCTCTACCCAACCTGATCTGAGTTCCGTCTCCCACACTCCAAGCCAATCCCTTCTCTACGACTTTGACAGATGAAACCACTGCTTTCCAGACCACCGAGGAATTTTTGGAAGACTTTTGCGGCAGTCTAATCCAGTCAAGTGTTGATAGAGGATCAATATATTTCCTTTTAGACACAAAGGTCCACAGGTTCTCAGTGGAAATGAGCCTCTAGGCTAGCTTTGCTGCTAGAGATTGGGAGAAACAAGTGAGGTTTTTAATACCCCAGCCTCCCCACTCCTTAGGACAAACAATTTTATCCGACGCGATCCATGTGATAACTTTCTCAGACTTGGACCCCACCCACAGAAATCTGTTGCATAATTTATCTATTGAGTATAAAATTCCTTTGGGAACCCACGTTAGACTAGCCTAGTAAACTGGGATTGCCATCAGAACAGAATTAATTAAAACGAGCCTGCCAGCCCTGGAGAGCCACTTGTAACTCCAATGATTCAGTTTGGATTCCAGTTTTGCAAGGATCCACTTCCAATCTTTTATCCTGTAGTTGTCAGGCTTCAGAAAGAACCACATATATTTAAAAGAATCCTCCAGAGTTTTGACTTCAAAGTTCAGGATTGATTCCACTCTACGCAGCATCTCTCTAGACAGACCTGAGCATGTTAGTGTAGATTTTCTCGCATTTATGCAGAGACCAGTGGCCTTCAGGAAAAGGTCCAAAATCCTCTTGAGCGACCTACAGTCCTCGAGACTATCGTTGCTGAAGAGGATTATGTCATCCATGAAGAGGAGATGAGTGACCCAGAAATTTGGAGCTACTTCAATTCCTTTGAGAGTCCCTTGTCTTTTTGCTTCATGGATCCAGAGACTGATTCCATCTGCTGCCAGCAAAAACAAAAGGGGAGAAAGTGGGCAGCCTTGGCGAAGGCCACGGTTAGGGCTAAAAAAACCGGAGGCTGCTCCGTTGATTAGGACAACGATGGATGAAGAAGAAACATAGCTCATAATCCATCTAACAAAATAAAAAATGAAGCCCATATGAGTTAATAGAAGCCTCAGATACAACCAGCTGATTCTGTCATAAGCCTTAGACAAATCAATTTTCACAAAGACTCCCTTTTTTTCCCAATTTTTAGACTGTGAAGCATTTCTTGAGCTACTCCGACAGCTTCATGAATTTGTCTGCCATCTAGAAAGCCAAATTGCTCAGGGGAGATGTTTCTATAAAGAAAGGGTTTTAGCCTGACTACAATAATTTTAGCAATAATTTTGTAGACACAAGTACACAGAGGGATGGGCTTGAAATCACTGAAAGAAACTAGAAGATCAGATTTGGGTATGAGTGCTAGAAAAGTGGCATTGAAAGGATGATAGATAGAACCTGAATGCCTGGAATATTCCACAACAGCCACTAACTCATCTCCAATGAATTCAAAGAAATGCTGGAAGAATTCCACAGTCCAGCCATCCAGGCTGGGGCTTTTGTCCCTTTGCATAGATTTGAGGATGCTTTCAACCTCCTCCTTGGAAACAGGTGCCATGAGGGAATCATTATCTTCCTCCTCTATGAATCTTGGAAAGATCTGGGCAACTATAATAACTTTTGCAATAGAAACTTCATCTGGAGCTTTGAAAAGATTCTTGAAATAATTGACCCCAAATGAGGCCAGATCTTCAAAAGAACAAGCCATTTCACCATTGTCTTTCTTCATTTCCCAGATAGTATTGGAGTTTTTTCTCCCTTTGGCATAATTCTGAAAAAACTTGTTGTTTTCGTCCCCTGCCTACAACCAGATAGCTCTACTTTTTAATCGCCAACTTTTCTCTCTGAGCTGAAGAATTCCCCTTATTTCCTTCTCCAACTCTAGAATTCTAGCCTGGGACTCTACTGAACCATAGCCATTTCTGTCTGGGTCTTCAAGGAGGGCAAGTTCAGAATTTACAAAATTCATGGTTTCTTCTTCCTTCAGCTTCTTTTGGAGAGCCCACTGCTTTGAGGCAGCCTTCATCCTATTTAAATTGCCCATAAAATCCTGACTTCAACTCTCACCTTCATTAAGAACATCTTTCTTCCAAGTGGTATGGAAGAGGCTAGTATAGGAAGCATCCAAAAGCCAAGAAGAATTAAATTTGAAAGGAGTACCTAGTTTAGTAAGGTCTCCCTTCACTTCCAGGAAGACAGGGAAAAGATCTGAAAGACCACCATCCCCAAACCAATGTCTAAATGCCTGTAAACTTTCTGCCAGCGAATCAAAAATTAGGAATCGATCAAGTTTCTTCCCGATCCAATCATCTCCTAATATTCGATTCCTCCACGAAGGGCGCAACTTTATTGGGGATACATCCACCAGGGGAGAAGAGGCCAGTTTATTTTGAAAAAACTCAGAGAGGAGATCTGCTCTGGCACTGACTCCCCAAGATTCTGTCAACCCCAGAGAAAAATTAAGGTCTCCGCCTATAATAAGGTTGGGGTGCGCTAGGAAAGACTTTGCGAAGAAGGAGTTCCAGAATCTCTCCTGGTCCAAGGCAGGACCATAGACATTGAGAAGAAGTAAGGGGATGCATAGTTCGTTGGAAAAAAGTTCCACAACCAACATGTTTTCTGATCCTCAAGAGGAGATTTCTCGAAGCACCTTCACGTTAAAACCCAGAACCACCCCTCTCGAATGTCCATTCATGTCGATTGCATGAAATCTCCAACCCAGAAGAAGCTTGAAAAGACAGCCTGAAATTTCATCCCCCTTCCTGAGAGTTTCTTGAAGGAGAATAATATCAGGGTTGTTGGACCTGACCAGGTCCTTCAGAGCTAATTTTTTGGGTAGACTAGCTAGACCCCTGCAGTTGTAGGATAAAATGATCATCTAGAACACTCAGGGGGTGACTGCTTTGCTCTAAGCACCCTTGGCAGAGACATTTTTTTCCCTCCAGCAATATCAATGATAGCCTTTAACTGTGCCTTCGACAGATTTGTTTTCCTTCCTCTTAACTTTCTCGAACCTACTGACCCCACATCCAGCTCCAGAACTCCTAAAATCGGGCCTTTCCCTTTCCTGATGGCTAATGGTCTAAGATTGTAGTGGGGTTTAGGGTCCCCAACTCTCGGAGGAAGAGAAGAGGCAGAACCCATGGGAACAGATGACAGAAAAGGAGAAGATGTGATGGTCATTATAACACTGTCTAATGGTGAAGATAGTTTTCAAATTCATTTGAAGTATATTCTTTTCCATTATCAGTGCAAATAGAGCCATTCCATTTTATAATTATTTTATAATTATTTATGCTATTATAGATAAATACTAATTTTCTCCTTTATTTTTAATAAATCAATGATTATTATGCATGATTTTACCAATGATGGTTTATTAATCGATTTTTTGTAACATCACTCATGTTTTTAGCCTCCAAGATCTTTTCCAGATTGCAAATTTGATCTCCAACTCACAATTAAATATTCCAACTCAGAAATTCACTGGAATAAGAAGTGACAGTTTTGCATTGGACGTTTTGGACAAAAGAAGGAGAATCTTGAAAATCTGAAACATGGGTTTTATCCAGAACAGACCGAGTTAGTTTTTTAATGGGAAATTTTCCAAAATTCGGTTTGTATCAAGAGAAACGGAAGGTTCTTCAAAGATAATTTTCTTAGATTTGTTGTTACGGCCATTTTCCAAATTATTCTAGTTGCAATACCAAATTTGGCTTGTTCCTGCTGAATGTTGATGGAAGGATATTTCAGATATGATCTTGTTGATCAATTTGTTTTATATAATCCAAATTTGTAATGGAAATCATTTTGTAATTAGCTTTGATGTAACTTCCCTTTGGTCTCTGTATATTTAAATGAAAACAAAGATCAAAGGAAGGGGGGAGAATAGAGAGGAGGAAACTTCTCGTCTTTTTACTTCAATTGTAATTTTAATATATAGAGCGTGATTTTGAAGGACACATCGTGCTGTAACTACATTTAGATCTGATGAATAATACATAATTTGTGTTGTTTTTCATTGGCGATATTCTAAAGTAATTAAGCAGTAATCACTAGCAGCTTGGGCCCAATCACTGGTGGATTTCATTGTTGTTCCCTGTGTTATATTTTTACCTTTCTTTTACTGCAAGTTTAATTATTTTGTTTTACATCTTTACGATTGATTTAGTTTCATCAGTGTTGATTTTGTGTATTCATTTCATTAATTCGTAATTCTGTCAATTGATTTCATTCATTTATGTCGTGGATTGAATTAATTATTAGATAAGAATAATTTCTTGTTAATTAAAGGACAAAGTGTTATTGATTATATTAGGTGCTTTATTTCTATGCAATAGTTTAGATTTAGTTGAAAGAGCTCTGTTATTGCTACGGTACACTTGGTTGATGTAATTGCAATTAGAATCTCTTGATTAAGATTGAGTTTGGTTTACATTAAGATTTAGTTTTGATGCTTGAATAGGTTAATTTCCTTGAAGTTACAAGCCTGAGATTTATGGTTTGATCCGTTTACTCTTGTATTTAAATTGATAAGTTATCTTAAAGCATTACTCTCTATAGATATAACGATTTCAATCACTTTCACATATTATGTACACCCTTAAAACAAAAAGACTTGCCCAGGTTGATAATTAATGTGAGGCAATTAGGAGTTCTAAAAGACACTTTATTTGCACCCAATAACAACATATTCCGCCATGTGGTCTCTGTGCACCTATAGCGTTGGGTCACTTAAAACGACCCGAGGAATAGTGGTCAACTTAGGTTTACATACCCCTATTGTACTCATAGGAGCAACTTTCTGAACGCTAAGCTCTGTCCTCTTCTTCTTACTAGCTTCCTAATGATTCTCCTCCTATCCTTAAGGTCTGATAGTTTCCAATTTTTCTATATTCGCAGCCTCTGTTACCACCTCCATTGGTTTCTTGAAGTGATGTGATCCAACTGCCTTGCTTCTGTCGGCAACCACTTGACTGTAGGAGCGAGCCGAACTCCCCCCTCTGTGCCCTGCCATGGTGATCAGCGACAAAACCCTAACGCAAAACCCTAGTTTAGATTGCCAAATAAATGACTATCCTTCTTGTAACCTGTTATAGACATATTTGGGCACTACAACCCCAACAATATATGTCCATAAACCAAGGGATTCTGAGTCCCAAAAATTTTTGTTCCACGCCCTAAAGGAACAAGGTCAGCTGATTACATCATCTCCTAGAAGTTCTCCATGGAAAACTGCTCAGAACTAGTCAAAACTGGACCATACAGACTACTCAGTGCTAAGGGTGCGATGCATCTCACCTGCCACATGAAAACAAATGGGCGAGACAGTTTGCAAGGTGGATGATCATGGAATCTTCCAGAAACTTCTCATGTGACACTTGCTTCTCTGAGTTCGCCCAGGGATGAGTAAGAGATCATGAATCTCCAAGTGGAACCAAGAACTATTAGAGAGAGGACACTAATCAAAATCCCAGAAGCTGACTCACCCCCCTGCAAACATCTATATATGGAT